>JACXGK010001016.1:0-56202 GCA_016801125.1 Novumbra hubbsi
CCAATGACTTGGGAGGTTCACTAGTGAGGGAAAGCCCCTGCTAATTGGTTTCACCGGGTAGAGAGCACACCGAGCTGCAGCATACTGCCCAATGACTTGGGAGGTTCACTAGTGAGGGAAAGCCCCTGCTAATTGGTTTCACCGGGTAGAGAGCACACCGAGCTGCAGCATACTGCCCAATGACTTGGGAGGTTCACTAGTGAGGGAAAGCCCCTGCTAATTGGTTTCACCGGGTAGAGAGGACACCGAGCTGCAGCATACTGCCCAATGACTTGGGAGGTTCACTAGTGAGGGAAAGCCTCTGCTAATTGGTTTCACCACAAAGCGTGTTAAGTCCTTTGCCACCTGAGGCAGGTAAGTTACTGAGGAGCCGAGATGAAGCATAATTTTAAAAAGATTATAATTAAGAACGTATTTAAATTATAAACATTTTAAATGAAAGGGTGTATATCAGAGAACATATTTAAGAGTACAACACAAAATACTCTAAGGTACCACTGGTCTTAGATATAATGCTGATATACCAATTGTATTCAGTATTTTGTAACGCCTAAGAAAAACTGGTATACAACACGGGAACAAAATTAAAAGACCACTGCACCTTTTCTTTCCTTTCAAAAAAAGTTGAAAAGGAAGAATCCAAAGGGATCAATTTACACTAGTCTTTTAAATTCAACCCTTCCGTTCCTCACAAAGAAAAGGGTGCAGTGATTTCTTAATTTTTTCCAAAGCTGTATTTAAGCAATAAAACCGGATAGGGTGTGTTATACAGTGTGGTTCAAACTACCAATTCTGGCTAGAAGCAGTGTTTTATAAGAGCACATTACACTGGTATTACAAAAAACCCAAAGAAAATCTATTTTTGAAATTTTTTATAACAGCAATAAGACCTCAGGGGGTTGTGGTATATGGACAATATAACCATATCACCAAGCCATATTGCCTGAATACACCAGACCTGCTCAGACATTATTGCTGAAATACCACAACTGTCCCATGTAAGCTCGAAAAACAAACAATAACAAAACTCTCACCAATAGACTTGGGGCCAACAGCAACTGAAGTGTCAGAAGAAACACTGGGGGCGGTCACCATGGGGACACAGGCGCTGGTCACTGTGGCAACACTGGTGGTAAGAGTAGCTGCCAATTGGGCTGGTCTTTCCACGTTGGAACTTGTATTCGTTAACCCTTCAATAACTTCAGGGTTTGCGGGGGGGTGTTCAGTTGATGAAATAGAAGACTCTTGCCCAACAGGCAACGGTAACCTTTTAGTAAGGTATGCAGCGAGTCGATTGGCTGGGTGAATGGCTCCCATCCGGCCCAGTTGTATCTTGGCATGGGGGTAAGACCTGCCATTCACCTGCAAATACACAAGGACAAACAGTAAGGGGCCATGTAACACATGTTACCTATTTCCCATGAAGGGAAATTGGGTGCCACTTTAAACAATTAGAGAAGGAACATGACTTTTGCAAAAGCCTGAAGGTTGCCTTTGACGTAACAGAGTAGGTTACTTTAGGTATTTATAATGCCTACCGTGACAAGCTCCTGGTCTGAGCTGGCTTTTAGCTTAAGGTGGGCAGTAAGGAGGCCCGCAGGAGAAACGCCAGTTAGGAAAGGCAGGCCCTTACATTTCAGAACCTTTCTACTGACCGCTGCCTGGTTTTCCATCTCGATACGCTTCTCCTCCACCTTCTTCATGCCCCGTCCTTCCTCAACCTCTTCTCTTGGATCCTCCATCTCCCCTTCCTCAATCAGTGTTCTTTCGTCCTCCTCTCTCATCCATTCCTCTTCCTCACAGTGCTCCTCTTCAACTCCTTCAGGACGAGGACCCTGTGAGATTTGTACCTTGTAGTGGATGCAGCAGCTCTCCCCGTCGTTCCTCAGGGTCTGAGACACGGGTTTGATCAGGTAACCTTTGACCCAGAAGGTGTTGGTGAGGTGGTCCTGGGCCATGTGTTCACACACAATCCTAAGGACCAGGTTTCTGTCAGCAAGGCTCCTCCACTTGCAGTCTGACAGAATCTCCAGACGCTTGGAGGGCTCTGTGAACTGCTGAGTGTGGAGCAACGACTTCTTCGACCTCCTGGAAGGGCTCACTACAACAACAGAGAAAGTCAGTAACCAATATGAATGCGTTTCAGGACAGGCTCTGGTTTCTGGAAGCATTCCAGTCTTGATCTGGCGTACAAGTGTTTGCTATGGAAGAAAAAGTCACACCCCGATCGTTGAACATTACCTGGTGTTGTCGGTTCATGTTGATTGCCATTGTCTTCAGGGCGATTCGTGCTCTTTCCTTGGAAAACACGCACTCTGGCACATGTCAAGGTCCTGTCCCTTTTGACCTGGGGAAAAAAAGAAATCTTTAGAAAATGGGTGGATGGATTATCTACCACTTATGTTGACATGTGCACCAATCCATGAGTCACCCCTGCAGATGGCGGTTCTTCTGGCAGGGGAATCCATGGTAGGTGAACTGGTGTTGGGGCATGGAGGGGCTCTGGGTCTCTCTCTCCGTCTGTCTGCTTCCACAATGTTCTCACACGTACCGCTGGCTCTGATACCGTTTCCGCTTCCCTAAGAGCTAAGAAAATAATCCCCCCAAAAAAAAAAAACCTTACTGCGTCATGCGTTTCAAAAGATTTCATCTTATCGAATAAAGCTAAACCTTAGTTTTATTGGGACTGAAGGAGACTTACTATATGCCATCCTCATCCTCCTTCTCTTTTTCCTCTTCTTGGACGAGTCCTTTTCCGGTGGACTTAATTGTGGTCCTTTAAAATTTTTTAGCACAACTACTTTCTGTCTGAGGCAGCTGCAGCCAAAGAAACAGTCAATCTTTCCACAGTGGGTAATACGGAGGTCTTGTGCCAGGCTGGCACACACACAGCCCAGCCGGCAAAAAGCATTAAGGCAGGGAGGGGCTCGGCACTTCATCTTAATAGGAGCTGTAGGGTTCTCACAAACAAAGCCCTGAAGAGAAAGTACATGTTGGCAATTAGTGCAAGTATGGCAAATGTTTAATGGATAAGATCAGAGGTGTCTTAATGCTCTAAGAAAATCAGCTTAATAAACAAATCAAAACTGAAAATTAGAAAATTCTAAAATGTCTGCGCCTTATTTAGACCAACACAAACGAGTCTTATGGTGTATGGTCTTACTGTCGAGGTGAAGAGCGAAGTGAGGGCGACCGTCGCCCTCACCTGAGTAATACCGGTCCGATGTTCGCCCTCCCAGACAACCCCGTCCTCCAGATCCCTCTGTCTGAGCAAGGCCTTGGTCAGCCCAGAAACAACAACCCTGTCCTGCGCAGAAGCATGCACTGGGTCCGAGTGGTCGTCCTCAACAGGAGCCAGGTGAGAATGAGGGAGCACTTCTACGTTTGGCCTCGACACAAGAGAATCTATGGATGGTGGAGGAGACTTCACCCATGCCTTCCTCTTTCTCCTGGTCAAATGTGTATCTGGGTCGTCTTGGGTGACGTGGGCTGCATTGTCCATCAATTCTAGTGGTTTAGAGGGCAGCGGTGCTGGGATCACTGGAGGTCCAACACTTGGTTTATCTCTGATCTGGTTTGTGCGTTGTCTCTGTTGCCGTTTCTCACTTTTCTCCGATTTTCTAGGCCCTTTGGATGCAAGAGGCAGTCTAGGTTTTTTGGATGGGGGGCTGAAAGTGATAAGAGGTGCCTGTTTCTTCAACACACTGTCCAGCGTTCGGACGTAGCTGGTACTCTTGGTTGGAAGCTGGTAGGTCACCGGGTTGACGACAGCGGTCTGGTTAAAACTGGCCGCACGCTCGTCGATTAACTTTCCTTCGTTAGCTAGATACTCATCTAACATGTCACTGCAAAAGGCTGACAGGTTCTTTCGGACCACATCTGAACTTGGGCCAGCTAGAAAGTAAAAAGTGAACAATGAATATCAGCACTGAACAATAATGTATTGATACATACCATCAGAAAAAACAGATGAGTAGATAGTGCCCTCCGTAATTATTAGGGCCCGAAGAATTTTGTTTTTGGCTCCAGACTCCAAAAAGTTTGGATTTTAAATAAATTAATGTACATATAGGTTTATTCATTTAGAAACTGCAACACTATTTACTAGTACCCCTACATCAAGGCACATGTTTGGTCCTGATGTTGACAGACAACAAATGCAAGGTAAATGCAAAGCCTAGAATCAAGACTAGACATTTACAGTGGTTTTATGCCTGCACAAATGTGAAAGAACACACCTGAAACATAAGTCAAGCTAATTCTTCGACAATTTTTGGTTCCTCTGAAATTAGGGGTGACAGTACGCCTAAGGGTGATGGTGGCGTAGATGTGTCAACATCTTTCAGGTGTTAGCGGCACGACTGGGCTGTAATACATTCAGCCCTCTTGAGAGGGGGGTCGGAAAAGGGCGTTGTGGTGCCAACTTTGCCTAATTGAGAGCCATCCAAGCACACAAGAGGATCATTGAATATTACGCATGAAAAACAGGGAAGAGGTGACTCAGGGATGCTGGCTTTCTAAGCAGAGTTGCAAAGAAAACATCTCAGACAGGCCAATAAAAAGAAAAGATTATGATGTGCAATTGATCAGACACTGGACAGAGAAAAACTAAGCCTAAAATCTTAATTTGCTTGGCAATTTAACTCATGGAATAGCCTTCTCAGAAACAAAATAGACAGACAAGTTTCAGAAAGAAGGTATTTGTTTCTGGCTGGTTCAAGCCTGTAATTAAACCTACAAACGCTGATGCAGAAGATACTAAACTAGTCTATAAAAGGACAATCTTATGACTTATTTAATCAGTGCACAACCGTTTATCACAAAAGAGTTTTATAATGATCTAATGATCAATAGTTTAAATTATAAACTTGGATTAGCAAACAACATTTCATTGGAACACAGAAGTATGCTTATGTAGATATTCCATCAGATGTTTCCAGCTACATTAGTCATTTACAGTGACTACACTTCATTTCTAAGAAATGTTATGTTACTTTAATAAACAGAACATTTGCTTTTCACTCAAACTATGTCCAAGTGACCCCGAACGTTTGAATGGTAGGGTATATTTTAACCTCATAGTATTTATTGGAATTAAAATCCACACTAATGCAGTACAGAGCCAAAATAGCAAAATCCCAATGATTCCACAGAATACTGTAGATGAATACTTTCTCGACAATATCAGCAAAGAAATTTGTATTAAGCAGTCATTATCATTATCCCCAACCTTTAAAGCATCATGCAATATTACTTGGAAGTAAAACCAGAAGTTGTATGCATCAACTACCTTCAGCCTTGGAGGATGATGGAGAGTCCAAGGGGACTAACTTCTCTCTCCAACCCTTGATTTGGGTGAAGTCTGTTGTCTTGCCAGTCCTGGAAACAAAGGGGACTGAACCACCTAAAAATAAACGTATGACTATGAGTAATGTCTCTATTTAGATGAAAATATACCCATACAACCTAAAGCAGATAACTGTACTTTGAATAATTTAATAAAAGAAGAATTGAAAGACCAAACCATTACTAACTTGGGAATGACGCCAATCCTTCAGAGATTGGTTCAGGACAAGGGACGGGTGGTGGTAGAGGAAGACGAACGCCTAAGTACTGCAAATCGATCACCAGAGATGGATCCAGTAAACTCATCTTTAGTCCAACTTCAAATAAAACAAATGACAGATTAGCACCCTGCATTACAATTACAAAATGACCATGGCTAATAATCAGGTACAACTCTGTTTAGAAAGATTGTTAGGACGCTGCATGAAATGCAAATAAAAGCAAAATGCAAGGATGTGCAATTTATTAGTCCCTGTATTTAATTGAAAACAGTACAACATATCAAATGTTGTCCGAAAATGGTCTCTAGGATGCTCATTCTCTGTAGGATGCATGTTTTAGACACAAACATGTTACTGACCTGTTGCCAATAAAAACTATATTAGCTGTGAGATCTTCCACCATGGTTTTATTTAGCAATACAAAATTATTCCAGTCTTTTGTTGCCAGTCCAAGCAGTTTAGAAACGGGTTGGTGACATAACATTCAGAGTGGGCATATATTTTAAGAGACAAGACCATTTCTCAGTTTCAACATTTGATATGTTGTTTGCATAATCATTTCTATTGAATATAGGAATTAAATGATGTGCATCATTGAATTCTGCTTTTTTAACATTTTACACAGTGTCCAAATTCATTTAAAAACAAAGTTGTAAATCAATTGGTCTTAGTATTACCTTCTTGCAACACAGGATGAATAACCTGCCGATGCTTCATGATCTTCAGGTCGCCCAAAAGAACCTTCTCAAAAGCAGCTATCATTTCATCCGTGGTTTCTCTTTCAACTGAAAAAATAATATGATAAGTTAACTGGTATACCCTCAATTTCTCATGGGGCAAAAAGTCATAATTAATCGTTCTTGATGAAGTCCAAATGTATACAAACCCTTACACTTTCTCCAAAATGTTTGTGTTTTATACTAAATGTACACAGAAACCAAAACATTAAGGGAACACAATCATCACAGAAAACCAAGTCAATAAAACTGAGCGATTGTAAATCAGTGTCTCTAGGTTTGCAATTTCCTAGTGCCTTTGTCACTACTGGTAGAGGTACTAGCAGCCTATTCAGGTTGGAAAAGTAGCCCCTCCAGGATGCTACATCCATAACTGCCGTCACAAAAAGGTTTGCTGTGTCTCCCAGTATTCTCAAGAGCATAAAAGAGATACCAGAAGATTAGGTGAGTTGGACAGGCCTGTAGAAGGGTATCAACCCAGCAGCAGGATCAGTATCTTCTCCATTGTGCGAGGAGGAACAGGAGGAGCAGTGCCAGAGCCATATAAAATGACCTCCAGACCTAACTGATGTGGCCAGAGTTTGTAGGCAGTTCCTGGATGACAAATACAATGATGACTGACTGGCCCTCAGGTTTGCCAGGCCTGAATCCAATTAAGAAACTCTGGGACGTTGTGTATCGGTGCATCTAACGCGTCGAAGTAGCACCACAGACTGTCCAGGAGCTCGCTGATGCCCAGGATCCAGATATGGCAGGAGATCCCCCAGAACACCATTCACCTTCACATCAGGAGCATGCCCAGACGTTGTCAGGAGTGCATAAAGGCATGAAGGGGCCATACACAGTGAGTCACATTATGAGTTGCCAATTGAAACTGTGATTTCAACTGTTTATTTTAACTTTTGGTGTTGAAACCAGCCCTCAATTGGTTGGTGATTTTGGTTTCCATTGACAGCTGATACATATTCCCATTGTATCACTGTTCCATACAAATTATACCATGCACAGTAAAGATTTTGAACTTTATTTTGTTCAACGAGAGCTGATGAGCGATTTAATTGTCCCCTTAATTTTATTTGTGCAGTGTATAATTGTTTTAAAAGCAAGGGCTTTCCACACAGAAACAACACAGTAAAAGCATGTTGAGAAATGTGTGTCAATTTATTGGAAATGTGTGTCAATTTATTGGAAATAGGTACTCAAAACCTTCGCCATAGCACTCCAAAGAGAGCTCAGATGCATCCTGTCCGTTTGATCATCCTTTGACGTTGGTAAAACTTGATTAGAGTCGACCTATGACAAAATGATTTCGAAGGGCAGAAACCAGTCCATATAAAGACCCTACAAATCTCAGCGCAAAACCCAAGCCAAAAGTCCAAGGACCTCTGCAGACCTCAGAGACAGGATTGTGTCAAAGCCTAGATCTGGGGAAGAATATAAAGAAATTGCTAAAGCATTGAATGTCCCCAGGAGCAAAGCTGGCTCCATCATTGTGAAATTGAAAAAGGTTTGGAACCACCAAGACTGTTCCTGGAGCTGGCCATCCACAAAAACAACAACATTTTCTCGTCTGATCAAAACAAATGGACCAAATAGGCCTGAATACCAAGCGCTACTTTATGTGAAAACAAAACACAGCTCATCACCTTTGCTAAAACCATTCCTACAGTGAAGAACGGTGGTGGGAGAATTATGCTATGGGTATGCTTCACAGCAAAAAGGGACACTGGCCAGGGTTTGAGGGAATGCTGAATTGACATTTTATGCAGAGCACTGCTTAAAGAAAACCTGATCCAGATCACATGGGACCTAAGATGGGGCAAAGATTAATCTTTTAGCAAGAATGACATGAACAACAGTCAACATTGAAATAGTTTTAAAACAAGTCTGTGAATGTATGAGTGGCCTACCTAGCCAAAGCCCGAACTTATACTTTTGTGGGGAGACCTAAGGATTGTGGTTCCCTTAACACAAATCTGAGAAAACTAGAGGACCTGCAAGGAAGGAATGTAGAAAATTCCCAAAAAGCTGTGATTGCTGCCAAAGACGCTACAAAAACAGAATAAAGGGTGCTAAAGTACATGAGATATTGCAGTTTTATTATTTAATACAATCCTTAAAACAAATGTTGGCTCTCATTATTGGACAGTGTGTAGATTGATTATGTATTATTTACCAATTTTAACTTATGTCGAAAACAACAATGTGAAGAAAATGAGGGGGTTAGAAGACCGTCCAGTACTGTACTGTACAAATGTTCTAGGCACCTGAAAGTCAAGCAAAAGGCATTCATGGATGGGTAAGTGCAAAAAATAAATGACTGTAGTAAGACTTTTACATGCCTAAAACGTTGTCACAGTATTGTATACTAATCCTCTTTAAGCCAACATTCCGTTCCTTTAAAAACTGTAATTCGGCAAAGAGAATGGCCTTTTGACAATCTTATCGTTCAATATGTTGCTGAATTTCCAGCAGAGAATGTCATTGGTTTATAGAAACTTCAATTTCAAAACAACAAGTAAAGCCTCAAATAGTATTTGAATAATAACTGTTAAATGAAAATTGTAGCTGTTAGCAAAGGCAAGTAAGATTTTAATGGTAAAAACAACCATGTTGCAAACACAAAATTCAATTTAGCAACTTTTGTATTATTTTGTTTTGGAAAAATGTATTCTTTTTATTGGAAATGTATTTCAGTAGAAGCTGCTTGTCATGTTGGACGAATGTTGTAGTAGCAGTAAGATATATTACACAAACTTGCTGTAATGTTTTTGTTTGTGCTTCCTTTTTTGTATACGTAACAATATACATACAAAGGGGAGAACAAGTATTTGATACACTGCCGATTTTGCAGGTTTTCCTAATTACAAAGCTTGAAGAGGTCTGTAATTTTTTATCATTATGGAATGGCTGAACCAAAGCTCAGATCCCAAACCTATCAAAATGCTATGGGGGGACTTGGAGTGGGCCATACATGCAAAAACATGACAGTTGAAACAGTACTGTACCAAAATTCTAATACTCAGTTAAAAAAAAGAGCTACATAAAGATATTTCATCTAGATGGGGCAACACCAGCCATTAAAGCTAAGGGTGAACGTACCTTTACTGCAGTATAAACTCCATTTCTGTAGATTTTTTATTAATAAATGATGGCCAAATATTACCTTTCAGTGTCATTTGTTAAATAAGGTTACCTTCATCGGTCAACAGTATTCAAGTGAAAACTATATATCCATAGGTAAAAATATGTTTTAATGGACACTTTTCCAAGCAGGGTACTTCTTAACAACAAATAAACGTAATCTTCATTTTCTCAGCATCGAAGTTATGTAATTTAACATAATGCTTTAGCCATGGATGAAAATGTATAAAACATTTCAGGTGAAGGAACGTCACATAAAAGCAGTTTTTTGACATGAAATTTCGAAAGAGGAAGATTCAGTACCATTTGTTGCCTCAGAGGTTTCCTCAGGTTGCTCAGTCATCTTCTCACAAAGTGCAGGCTCTCCAAGGTGGACTTCAAGTGCTTCCTGTAATTTATACCACTTTACTTAAATCATTGACAGTATCCTTAAAACAAATAGATATGCTGTGATCTTCAGAAGTATTTTGTACTGAGAAACATTTTCACTTCTTGGCTCTATTTTTACAGCACTTCAGATTGACAATAACCCAAGGAATATAGGGTTTAATTAGCAGTTCCTGCTTCCTTTGTGGTCTTTTTTCATGCAGTATATTCAGCATTAGAAAGGCATGCATAACTGCATACTGATTGAGCAAATTACTTTCTGTCTCTAAAAAACTCCTTTGCAGCTATGATTGGTGTGTTTGGGGTCATTACTTTTAGGTACTTTCACCACCCTGTTTTGCGGATCAAGTTTTGGCACAAAGCACTTGGAATTTTGTGACATCTGTAGATTGTAGTGGCTGACATGTCCATTACTACCTCCTGAAGTATATTACTGATCTGACAGTTTTACACAATAATGCAGTAATTAAGATCTCCATTAAGCTGAATTTTTTGTTAGACCAGAAACAGTATTTTGTCAGAGAAACTGGCCGCAAATGTTTGATGTCTCAGCGTCTTCTAATTTATATGCCTCATGAAAACCAGACTGACATCCATTAAAACCTTTTTGGTCATGTTGTCAGAAACCAGCTACAAATTCCAAATGCAAGGCCTAGAATCAAGACTATACATTAACAGCTCTCTAGCATTAAATAATAAAAATCGGGGGACCATGAGCAAGATGTAAGTAATGTCAAAAAAAGTTAATGGATTAAAATGCACTTAATGGACCAATTAGCAGTTTTAATAAGAGTTTTACTTCTCTTTATGACCAGAACATATCTATAATTAATATTAATAAATACAATGTTTCATGTTTTTATAGAAAATTGTTTTAAAAGCCAAACATGTTCCCAATTATAATAATGTTCTCAATCAATATATCGGTTTGCTTAGATGTGTACTTGCCCCATATTCGGCTTAAGACACTCACAGTACTCATACCTGACCGCAAACTACCCTGGAATAATAGTATTCCAGCAATGATTATAAGCCATTCAAGACTAATAATCCTGCATGTAGTAGGCCCAGGCCTATAGACATTATTGCATGATTATTTTTCAATATACAAACAACTTCAGAGTAAACTACAGCAACAGAATTCTGTCTAACACTAATTATTAGGCCCAGTTTACTGTGTAAATAACACAGTAAAAATATTACATGGTATAACATGATAATAATGTGGAGTCAGGTGTGCTAAATTAGATTTGGAATGAAAACCACCAGGATAGTAGCACTCCAGGACCAGGGTTGGAGACCCCTGATCTAGATACAATACACAGAGTGAAACATTTCAAGCCTTTTTTGTCTCAATCTTGATGATTATGGATGAAAATATTAGAATAAAACATTTACAATAAAAAAAATGTTGAACTGAGAAGAGCTCTATTCAGCTAATTAACTAAAAACACCTGCAAAGTAGGTTAATACATGCACTCAATACTTGGTCGGGGCTCCAAATGCACGAATTACTGCAACAATGCGCGTGGCATGGAGTGGAGCCCGAGGCACTGCTGAGGTGTAATGGAAGCCAAGGTTTCTTTGATAGCGGCCGGCAGCTCGTCTGTGTTGCTGGTTCTGTTGTATCTTATTTTCCTCATGATTCCCTATGGGGTTCAGGTCAGGCCAAGAGTTGGCTGGCAAATCAAGCACAGTAATACCACAGGCAGCAAATCAGTTACCAGTCGTTTTGGCACTGTGGGCAGGTGCCAAGTCCTGCTGGAAAAATAAATCTCCATAAAGCTTGTCAGCATTGAAGTGCTCCACAATCTCCTGGTAGACGGCTACATTGACTCTGGACTTGATAAAACAATGTGGACCAACACCAGCAAACGACATGGCACCGCAAATCATCACTGACTGAAAACTTCACTGGACATGAAGCAACAAGAATTCTGTATCACTCCCCTCTTTCGCCAGACTCTGCTACCATGTTATCCTATTTAAAATCTCAAATTAACTGTCATATGAATGGAAGACTTTGGACAACTGAGCAATGGTATAGTTCTTTTTCGCCTTTGTCCAGGTAAGATGCACCCGACATCTCTGGTTCAGGAGTGGCTTGACCCAAGGAATGTGTCACGTGTAGCCCATTTCTTGGACACACTGACCCCAGCCTCAGTCCACTTCTTGAATCAGCTTTGTTTGACAAGCCTACCAAGGCTGCGGTCATCCCTGTTGCTTGTGCACCTTTTTCATTCCAGTCAACTTTTCATAAATATGCATTGATACAGCGCCCTGCAAACAGCCAGCACTTTCAGCAATGATCTTCTGTGGCTTACCGTCAGGGTGTCAATGAGTGGCCAACTGTCAACGGTCTTCCCCATGATTGTGGTTGTGTGTACAATAGAGATAGTTTAAGCACAGAAAGTTAATTAGCCGATTAGAGCTCTTCTCAGGTCAACATTGTTGCATGTCAAAATGTTTTGTAATATTTTCAGATACTGCCTTCTTGATTTCCATGAGCTATAAGCCGTAATCATCAAGATTGAAACAAAAGGCTTGAAAGGTCTCATGTATCTAGGTATCTAGAATATATGGTGTTACTTTTTTATTTGAATTACGGGGGAGGGGGGGTTTACTTATCCAATATTTAATTTTTGCGATGCACTTGTATATGGCACTAACATCAACACCATCACTAATATTAGTGTTGAAACAATCTTTTTCTGATCATTTCAATGGCTGGGTGTTCCTTACGAGGTCCTAAAACCCAATTCGCCTCAACAACACACCAACATTTCAACTCCCTTTACTGTTGCTACACAAAAGATGTATTTTCTTTGCCACACAAATTGTCCATTGAATATCTGCAGTAACAGCAGAATTATGGTATTACAGTGTTACTTATCTGCAGCTGAAAGATATTTACCTCCTTGGCCCAGATATAAAATAAATATAGATGTTTAAAACTGGTAAAAGACAGCTAACATTTAACTGGGGAACCGTACACTTGTTTTGAATTATTCATCATTGTCTTGCAATCTTTGAAATCCCATGTATAGCGTATTTAATCACAGTTTTTACTGTTTTACTTGCATAGTAATAAGGGCAACTAAATACCACAGTTTTTATATTTCTTACATTATTTTCTGTATATGGTGGAGTTAGAAAATAATTTGATTATACCAAAATGCGGTAACTGAAAACCGTATGTTCATGATTGTGTGCATTGAGTTATGGATCTGTTGGTCAGGATCTATTGATTACCTTGGAGGTGAAAGAGACAAACAGCTGTTCCTCCACTTCCTCAAGGTTGGGCTGCATAGTGACATCAGTGGGTCCACCAATTACTGCAAGTGGATCGGCAGTGGTTGATTTTGAAACTTTTTTTGATCTCTTCCTTCCTGATCTCCGTGGTTTAATACTTTTAATTGGTTGAACAGAACCAAGCGATAAAGTGGAACTAACTGGTACACTAGAGTTGCTTAGATTTTGGACAGTATAACATGGGACAGGAGGTGTATCACTGCTTGAAAAGTCTTCTGTGATCTCAAGCTCATCTGAGATTGAAAAAAAGTGAGTGAGGTCAGCCAGGGACGGGGTTGGTGACAATGGGTTGGGACCCAATGATAAAAATGGAGATAACTGAAATGGAAGAGGAGATGGTGTGGAAGGGCGTGTTAACGATTCTAAATTTACTTGAAAAGATGAAACAGGGTCCGAGGGAGGAGAGGTATGGGTACTGTCCATAGCAGGGGAACCAGGATGAGAGGTAGATGAAAATGAGGCTCCCTCGAAGGGTAATGAGTTAAAGTGAGCAGACGACAACAGTGGGATATAGGAGGTCGTTAAAAAAGGATCAGGGGCAGGTAGTCCCAAAAGGGATGCTTGTGATGAAAGTTCAGAGGAAAGTACAAAAGGACAAGGGGCTGGAAAACGTTCAAGGCCTGGGAATGACGAGGCAGGTATGGAGGGAGCTGACATTTGTTTCACTGTAGTGGGGGAAGCTAACGTAGGTTCAAGATCTGGTAATGATGCTGGTGATGATGGCTCAAAGCCACTTAGGGAAAGGCCAGGGGATGGTAATAAAGAGGTAGACTTAAGTTTTAAGTTGATAAGACCAGGTGTTGATGACAGTTCTGAGGTATCTAAGATTGGGTCTGGGTTAAGTGGTGATAAATCAGACGCAAGACTCAATGTGACAGGTATGTCAGATGATTGTTCCTGGCATGGGGATGATGATAAAACCAAGGCTGGTGCAAAAGAGTCAGGAGCTGATAAAGGGTCAGGGATTGGAGACATTACAGGTGACGATAGTGAAATGGTAGGCTCAGGGACAATGAACAACTGATCGGTGGTAAGTAATACTGGGTGAGGTTCTGGCAACGTGTCTGTAGTGGGATCCAAAAAATCTGTGTTTGGCCTTGAAACATTGGCGGATGGACCAGTGGGGGAAATAGCTGGAGGTACTGAAAATATAGCTGGATCTGTAGAATCAGTGGATGGAACTACAAGTTCACTGGCTGTAGAAATAGCATATCCAATTGGGTCATTAGCTAGGCTGGTACAGTCCTTTACAGGGCCAGTCGAGTCTGCGACTTGGCCTGTAAGATTTGCAGCTGGAATAACATCATCTCTGTCTGGAACAGCTAAATATGGGGACAAAGGATTTGTCGATACAGTAAGAGGTTTTGGTTTGGTCCAAACAGGTCTAGATTTAGACTTTAACTGCCGTAGGTACAGTGCAAGCAGAGGCAAGGGCACAGGTTCAGGTCGTTTGTGTGGTTTAATCTTCTCCTGCAGCATTTCACAAGAACCTGTCTTTTTCGCTTCTGAGCTGTGTGTAGACTTTTGGCTGTTTTCAACTTCCTCTGCTGAATGGTTATTCTTTGACACAAAGGTCTTCAAAGATTCCTGGGACTTGGATGAATATACAATGCTAGTGAAGGTGTCAGTTGGAGTCCTTTTGTTCTGGGTTCCCACATTTTCCATTGTTTCCGTCAAATTGTCATTCGCAGCAACTTTTACAACCGTGCCTCGGGCAACAATGCCCTTATTATCGGTTTGCTCAACAGCTGCATTCGTAATCTCCACATTGCACCTTATTATTTTCAGGTGACACTCACGAATGAGTTCAGAGAAGTTTCTTTGAGAAGGTCCTGTTGTACTACTCAAAAAGAAAAAGGCAAATTATTAGATTCATATTTTAAAATAAGCAAATTGATAACATGCAGCTATCTGAACTAAAGAACTTACCCATCATTTTGAACAGTGGGCTGTATGTTGCTGGCTGACTTCACAATGTTCACAACTTTAGTAGTTTGAGCACTTTTTTGGAAACAGCCTTTTCCACGTGAATACTTTCTGGCATTTTTTACAGGCTTGCATGCCTTGAAAGATATTTCATTTTTCTTCATCTTGGAGGGAGTTGACTTCTTGCAGGAACTGTATAAGTCCTTGACTTCTGACTCATCACATTTTATAATATTCAATGTTTTTGCATCACAACTGACAAGTCCTTGGTCTTTTAGGGAAGTATCTTTAGAGTTGTGATTTTCAATAAAATACCTGAGATTATTTTGAAGAGGGTTAAAACCCTTTGAACACGTTGGTTTTGTTTTTTTCAACTCATTACAGGAACCTGATTTTGGTTCTGGAGCAATGGAACCTGGCCTATTATCATTAACCTCAGAGTTGTCACTGTCAGCAAGTGTAACACTTTGACCATTTTTACTGGGGTCTACTTGATCTACTGCTGAAGTGTCTTTACTTTTTCTTTGCACCATCAACGACTTCAGGCTATTCAGGCATTTATCAGGTTTCTGCTCATTGATAGACCTGGTTTTGTCTTCAGACTCAGTTAAGGGACTTGTTTTGACCAGGGCCATGTCACGGTCCTCAGATACCTCAGCAGATCCTGCTGCTGAGGTATCTGTAGAAGTGCATTCTGTCATCATTGAATTAAAATGATTCAGGTTAATTACAAAATTAGACTTATTGGGAGATTGGTTATTCTCATTAGACACAATTGACTTCAGTCTTGTTCTTGGTCCATCATTGTTGATCCTGGGTTTGTCACAACCTGCAAGGGTAACTGATGAAGTTTCTTTAGAGTTGTGTTTCGCCATCAAAGACTTCAGGCCTCCCAAGCCTCTCGCAATCTTGAGGTCATTGGGAAAGATCTTTTCACTGTCTGCAGGTATAAGTTGTCGAGCATCAGCGCCAGGGAGTCCTTTATCTGCTGCGGAAATGTCTTTTGAGATACGTTTTGCTGCCATCAAAGATTTAAGGCCATTCAAGCCTTTCAAAGGCTTGACTTCAGTGGGCAATGCAATTTCATCTTTCTTTGACCCATTAGAATGACTCATCCTCATCTTCAGAGCCCAGGAGTTGGGTCCAATTGCAAAGGGGTTGAAGTCTGCTTTAAACTGAGACATGCGTATGTTCTGGTAAGCTGTTACTGCAAAAAACTCAGTCTGTGGAAAGGTGAATGTCATCACATGAGGCCCATGGACCTGAATATCATTTGTGGCTGCTTCAGCAGAGACCACGTGGAGGTGTGGTAAGTAACGATGCATTGGATGCAAAATTATATTGCCATCCTGGTCCATGTGGTTGTCAGTAAGCTTAAGCTTGTAGAATGACACTGGGTTCTGCATCCATTGGTGACCAGAAGATGGAGAATCTGGGTGGATGAAGACCTGTCTCTGCAGGTGTGCTTCTCCCTTTCCACATATTTTCCAATCTTGCCCAGTCCACTTATAACGTTTGTCATCCACTGGGTTGATATCCATCAGCAGAGTGTACTTATGAAAGGGGTCCAAACCAGATATACGAAAGCGGCAATAAGGGAACATCCTCCGGCCTTGTTTTGTTAGTATCATCTCGGTATTGCATCTGAAGAACTCATTCCACATGTTGTTATTGTCCAACATGATCTTAATACCTCTGCAAGTGCTCTCTGGTGGTAAATGCTCAGGTTGGTTATGAAAAATGGCATTGGAGTTCAGTGTGGGGACCACTTGACCAACACCCATTGCATAGTTTGAAGTGGATGTTTCTGCAATGTTTGCTTTCTCAATGGCTACAATGGCACTTCCCTGTTTTGTTTTTAGGGTACCCAAAAGGTCAGGTTGCGAGGCAGCCAAGGGCAGTGGCATGTGGGCAGTTGCCCCATCCTCGCGAAGAACCATTATTCTCTTCTTGTTGGCGGCCATGAACTTGTCACGGTCCATTTCTAGGGCCAAACACCATCTTACATCAGTAAGTCTTCATTCAGATTCCTATATTCAACAAAAAGAAAGCAATATATAATATATATTACCCTTAACATAAAACCTGAGAGTCTGGTGTAAAAAGCTGAGTCATATTCAAATAAAAAAAAAAGAGAACATAGTTAGCAAACAATTAGCTGTTTGCAAAATTACAATGGTATCTTCTGTAGACAAGTGAGCATTATTTATAGCAAGCATGTAAACAAAAACAAAACTTCAGTCCAACTCAAGCTATTTGTTTTTTACGTTTTCCATTTAAAAAACAATATTCCAAGTAAAAATGAATTATTCAATTACAGAATGTTATTAGTTTGAAATGAGCCAGCCTTAAACATTTCCCACAGCAAAAAGAAATATCAAGATTGGCCCCGTATCTGTTCAAAAAGCTAGTTAGGTCACAATAGTTAAAGAAATATATGTAACAAAATGAAATATTGTAAAAACCATTGCCTCTATTGTCACTACATGTGCTTACTTTTGAACATTGATAACATGATTCATTAAATCAGGCGAAAACACAAAATATAATAATTGGCCTACAACATTTGTGCATTATTTAATGAACATTACAAATAATACCTTAAAAATAAATGCACATTTACTAAACATGTCAGAGACTAATAACGTGAGGAATTGATTGTTTTCACATTCTAACATTTGTGACCAGCGTTTCGAAATGTAACTACTATACCGCGGGGAAAATTAAATATCTCTAGAAATGGCGGCCATTTTGCATTTTTAAAATACAAATAAACAAGCTAGTAGTGTATCTTTTGAAACTCCAGTAGCCCGTCGATAGCCGCAACACTTATCCTTTAACTATAGGTGGGTTGAAAACATAAAATCCATATTTCACTGCCAATTTCTTAAATAAAATCACCTGCAACAAAAAAAAACGTGTCTCGGCCGCCAAGGCCCTAAAACGGACGCCATGGCGACAACACACCAAAGCATGCACACCCAACACGATCGAATTCAATGGCGTGTGATTCCCAAATCAACATGGTGGGCACGTTCTCAGGCTAAAAAGAGAAGAATTTGAGCTTCCAAAGTCAACTCGATATTTCTCTGCAAGACATATGTTTTTCCAAACACATGGATTACCTTTTGCATATTGAAACGGATCAAAATATGCGACGTTTGTCGTCGATTACTTGTATAATCCCCTCTTTATCCTCAGTTGAAAACATAATATACCTCGCATCTTCCAGCTGGAGGAAACGTTCATACGTGCTATTATACGACGTCATAGCTCTGCTGATGCACGTTCACGTGCTACTGCGCAGAATCAACGACATTGTTTGTGTCACATGATTCAGAACTGAGGGCGACCGCATACGGTGGTGGTACCGACCGCGGCCAAAGGGAGGTTTGACACTCCCTACTTTTTGGTAGGGAACCTGCAACAAAGATGACATTTTTGGGTTAGAATTAGGATCCACGAGTCTATGTCGAAGTGGCGGATACAAACGTGTTCATTATGTCAGAGTATGCTGGTGCGAAGGCTGGTATCGAAAGCCAGTTGGGGGAGCCACATGTGCTATCAACCAGCTCAAACCGGTTTGCAATGTTCAGTTTTTTCACCCTTTTCAATTGTTTGCGTACTAGTTCAAACCGTCTACGCGAACCAAAAAAGATATACTAGTATGCGACGACAATGTGAGTAGAATGTAGTAGTTAATATTAGTAGATGTTAGCAAGGTAGCGACTGTGGTGTTGAGTGTAGTCTAATTGGCGTTTTGTAATCTTCATAACGTCGTATTCCAAATAAAATAGTGTGGCCTGACGCAAATTGTTTACACTAACGGTTACACAATGCGAGTAATTTCGATTTTCTTTTCGGAAAATTCACGAACGATTCCGTTTACTTTTTTGAGTGACGGACGGATCCTGCGTAGTCTGTTGTGAAAATGAATGCGATAGCTGCAGACGTGATAACTAGTCATTATCATTATTTTATTTCTACTGTTCTTTGCTGTCATGATATGACAGTTTTTTTCCCAATCAGTTAGATATCAGACATACCTAATATACACATTTTAAACTGTTGACTGAATGTTTTTATATTACTGATACAATTCTATAATCACAACTATTTATATAATTCATACTACATTATGATATGCTACATTGTAAAATTACAAAATAATTGTTGGTTTGGTTTTGGTAGCCTAGTCATGTAATTGCATGTAATTGGGAAGCTGTTTTTGCTTGGTGTGTGGCAACAAGTGGCAAACAAAACAAGGTGTATTCATGAAATTCAGGCATTCATCCCACCGGAAGCTGTTCCAGTATGGCTGACTAACATCATAATGTGATCTAATAAGACATATTTCCATTGACCATACAAGTATTACATGCGATACCATAGTGGCATAAAGTATTTATCCACATGTTCCAGGTGTGCCAAATGTATGAATATGTTGTTAATCATAGAATTATTGTAAGAGGCCACAACCTGAAGATAACTGTAAATAACAGGTCACTCTGTCAACATTTTCTTGTCCAGGGTCGTTTCAAGTACCCTCATCATATTTTGTCTCACTTGATTTGGTGACACCATTATTGTAATGGTGTTGCAGTGAAATATATTCTATTAAAACTAATCTCCATTTAACGGCAATATGACAATATTTATACAATTCACTATAGCAATTCACATCTTAAAATACATGTTTGCTAAGAAATATTGTCTTAGCAGGCTTACGATTTAATTAATCCCCTATTTATAACTCCCACCCACCATTTTGGAACAGTTATTTTAACACAAACGTCAGTATAGTTATCCATAATACATTTTGTTTACTTGTACCATTTTCAATGTAGAGCAAAAAAATAATGTCATTTTTGGGAGATCTTTTTCAAATATCCTCTGCAGTAGCTCTGCAGACTCCTAGTTAAAACCTTTAGTAAAAGGCTAAAATGTTGCTAGATCAAATTCTTGAGCCAGCAAAGTTATGTTCTTGGACAAGCTAAGTAACTAATTGCTCCAGGGTCATTGCAGTAATCAAGTGCTTTCTCAGAGTCTACCTGGTTTAAATAACAACCACTTTAAAATAATGCTCTGTAGCTACTCAAAGTATTTATATGTAGTTTATTTCACTATTATTTAACTAATATAGTAAAGAACCAATTCAAATTGTAAGTTATGACCTGGCTAGAGCCATTTATTTGCAGTATGCAAAACTACAAATAAAAACAAATATTATAGTTATTACAATATGATGTTTATGCAGATATATTTGGGGGTTTTAGCAATTGAAATTGTCCATAGCTGCTCAATATTTCTTTGATAAAGTTGCCATGTAAAGGGCCTTTTCTGATTTCTGACATTCAATGGCAGCAGTAGACTGTTACGAGTGTTAACCAAAAGAAATCTAGGATATATAATCTTAGGAGAAGTCTTACATTTTCTTACTACTCCCTGTGTGAAATGTACCCACAGTACTCTACCAACTGAGCTACCCAGCAGGCTTAAGAGAGGCAACGGTAGAGACATGTTCTTCTATTAGACCAGGGCTGCTTGGTCCTGGAGATCATCCAGAGGTCTCCAGCCTCAGTTGTGTGACTTAGCTTTTCATTTAGCTAATTATTAGAATCAGGCGTGCAAATGTAGGCTTCAGGAGAACGTACAGGACTATAGCTCCAGGAGCTGTATTGACCAGCCCTATAATAGAAGACGCCCTTATCCGGAACTTAGTCTGTCCATCTTAAAGGAACAATATTTAAAATGGAAGCTATGTTTATTGCAAAAAAATATGTTTGCAGACACCTACCACAAGGAGTTCCTTGAACTTGAGAGACAAGGCATGGTGGTCCAACATCCATTTCAACATCCACGGAATGTGCTAAACCAGACCACATGCACTTTTGGTGTGCTGCAAGCATGGTGTGTTCCTTTACGTAAGGCCATGATGTAATGGTCGTAAACATTCAGGAGGACTGATCACGTTTTTGTTTTAGGTATGTTTGGTTAACCACCTATGCCAACTCCTTCTGAAGAAATAGATGATAGAGGAATGCATGAAAATCAAGTAATTATGCAGGGACGCTGATTGTATGAGTCAAGGGTTTTTTGCTGAGTCTGTTCAATGAAAAAGAGGTCTTTGGTTCATTGCTACACTCAGAAAACCACAGGGGTTGATATGCTGGACAATCAAGGATTAAAACGGCTCTTTGATCAGATCTCAATCTTCTAGTAGAACTCGGCACAGTACTCTCAGAGCAACTACGCTGGTAATTGATTTTGTCAAATACTTAGATGACAAGTTAATTTGTGTTGCTGTGTTTGATGACCCATCTAAGGCGTACAATACAGTAGAACACTCAGTTTAAAAAAAAAAAAGCTGTGTTCATTGGGACTAGCCAAGGAAACTTGCCTCTGGTTAAAAAATACCGTAGTGACAGAACACAGGTTTTTGTAGTTTATGGAATTACATGTAATTTGTTTTGTACTCCACAAAGGATGTTCACTGGGTTACATTTTGGGTCCTACATTGTTCACTCTACGGTGCCCTACACCAATGTTGGCACCATTGGTAAATATGAGCATTACCGGTTGTGAAAAAACAACTGTCTTTCCTCTTGATTGTTCATTCAGAATATTAACAAAATCAACCTTTATTTAAAGTAAAACAATTATTATTATGTTCTGCTGTTAGTTAAGCCATGAATTTATGTGATGGCTTGTACATCCTATGCACAGGTCAGGGTTTTATATTATTGACCTACCCATGAAGACTATGTTTCTTTGGACAAGGACGCGGTTAAACAGAGCTAGGGCTTAGGAACATTTCATTCTGTTCATTGTGTGTGTGTTGGATCTGATTACCCCACCTGTGCGGTAAGACAGTTGTGTGTATGTGTTGTAATAATTTACATTAATACGTTTATGTTCAGTTCATTTATATCTATGTTACATTTTGGATTTTTACAAATATAATTAGACTTCCTGGTCTCCTGGTTTGTTTTATAACATCCTCACTGCTCCCTTCGAGCCTTGTGCGGTCCATTGTGCTGTTAGTGGGCTAGACTAAGCATATACTACATAGGCTGAAGTTATTTTGCTACTGTTTTGCCAGCTATTCAGTCTTTTTATGTGGGAGATGGGTAGCTAGCTAATGGGACATATCTTTGTATTTTGGAGATGACCAGCTATGTACTGGGAGATAATCTGTGTTAATTTACTGCCAGTACACAGCTGGACAACGGACACAGCTGCTGCGACAGCGACCCCACTTTACAATTTCCTTGGAATTGTACATTTTCTAGTTATTTGTGCAACCTCCCTTGCAAGATAATAGCGTTGAGTCTTCTACTATAATGCATAAGGACATTCTTGAACACACAGATCTGAGACCATTCCTCCAAACAGATTCTGAGGTCTGTGCTTCTGGATTCTCTTTTCAGGTCATCACACAGCTTTTCTATGTGGGTGTGGTTCCTGGGATGGCCATGGCAGGTCATTGATTCTGTTGTCATTTTGAGGTGTGCTGCAGATCATATTCTTGCTGGAAGATCCAATAAAGGCTGTCGCGATTATGACATTTTTGTTGACATTGCACAAATAATTGTGATTTACAATGTAATTGTTTATTTGTGATGTTATACCTCTTGCTCTGCGGCAAATATTCGGTTTCAACACTCAAATCAGTTAAACATGTACGATTAATTTTATTTATTAACGTTAATATGCAATGGGACAACATATATTTATATCCATGCATTTTAATGCACATTTTCTAATCTGGAAATATGGATGGAAATTGCAAAAGTCAATATTGTCAGACAATATTTACACAAACTTGAGTGTTTGTTTTCTTTTGTCTGAAAAGCATTTGTCTATTAAAATGACATAAAGGTACATTGGTGCAAAACAATCGTAAACTAGGTTGGAACCTACTGAAACTAGGAAGCAATTAAGTTTCAATAAATTATCTGCATCTCTAGCTTTCCGCAGACTTTGTCAAACGCTCTAATGCAACCAAGCCCTAGATGTCCTAATTGATGGAAACTGACATAATTTGCGTGGTATTTGTTGAGACATTAAAAGAATTGTTGTATAAATCTCAGATTACAAACATGATTTTGGATTAAAAATACACTGCGTTAAAAATGAAGGGAACAGTGAAATTACACATTGGGGCTTGATGACAAAATACATACAATTTCAGAATCTTTACTGTACCTTGTGTAATTTTTCGAGGACAAACTGACATAACAACGGTCAATGGAAACTAAAATCCCAACCGATTAATGGATTGATTCAAACAAATTACAGGCTGTTCCAATTTGTGTAAATTTCATCACAGCAACTCATGCTGTGACTCGGTAGTGTGTTTGGCCCCAATGTGCCTGTTTGCACTTTCAATAACAACTGGGCATACTCCTGATGTGATGGGGGATGGTGTTCTCAGTGTTCTCCTATATCAGGACAACAATGAGCTCCTGAAAATTCTGAGGTGGTACTTGGCGTTATCAAATGCACCAATGTCCCTGAGGTTCTCGATTGGATTCAGGTCTGGGGAATGTGAAGGCCAGTCAATGGCATCAATGCGTTCATCATCCAGGAACTGCCCACACACTCTGGTCACATGAGGCCGGGCATTGCCTGCACCAGGAGCAACCCCGGGCCCACTGCACCAGCGTTTGGTCTGAGGATTACACATCGGTAATAAGCAGCAGTTTTGCTAGCACGTGGAGGTCTTTGTGACCCTCCAAGGATATACCTCCCCAGACCATCACTGTCAAACCGGTTATGCAGGCAGCATAATCACCAATAGCCTGCTGGAGGTAATTTTGTAGGACTTTGGCAGGGTTACTCCAGTTCATCTTTCCATAAAGGAGCAGATACCCTTCTACGGCCCTATCTAGTTCTCCTTGCATAACTGGTATCTCCTCCATGCTCTTCAGACTTCTGAGAGACGCAGCAAACTATTTGACGGCCTGTATAGATGTGCCATCCTGGAGGAGCTGGACTATCAGTGCAAGCTGAATCGGCTGCAGGTAACGTCTCATGCTACCGGTAGTGACAAGGACACTAGCAAAACACAAATCAGGAAGGATAAGGAAAGAGCATTTGTCTTTGGCCACCACCTGCCAAACCATATCAGTTTTGGGGGTTGTTTGGTGTTTCCTCTCCAGTGCACCTGTTGTCACTTTCATTTGTAAACAGGTGACATTGGTTTAAAATAATTTATGCTTCCTAACTGTACAGATGTATATCTCTGAAGGTTAATTGACTTGCTGTTACACTGTGATGATTATGTGTTCCCTTAATTTTTTTGAGCAGTGTAGTTATTTGGGAGGGTTTTAACTTTACGTAAAGATCAGAAAATCAGTCTGGTTTGGTCTTCATCCCTGTTCCTGGAGAGCTACTTTCGTGGCTTTTTTCACTCCAATCTCATGTACAGTGCATCCTGAAAGTATTCGTAGCACGTCATTTTTCCACATGTTACAGCCTTATTCTTAAATGTATTGCATTCATTTATTACCTATTCTCTCAAAATGCTACACACAATACCCCATAATGACAAAGTGAAAAAAGTTTGTACATAAGTATTCACAGCCTTTGCTCAATACTTTGTTGAAGCACCTTTGGCAGCAATTACTGCCTCAAGTATTTTTGAGTATGATGCTACAAGCTTGGTACACCTACTTTTGGGCAGTTTCTCCCATTCTTCTTGACCTCTCAAGCTTCATCATGTTGGATGGGGATGCTGTACTATGCTGCATTAATCTTTCCCTCAATCCTGACTTGTCTCCCAGTTCCTGCCACTGAAACATCCCCACAGCATGATGCTGCCACCACTGTGCTTCACTGTAGGGATGGTGTTGCCTAGTTTCCTCCAGACAGGACGCTTGGCATTCAGGCCAAAGAGTTCAGCCTTTGTTTCATCAGACCAGAGAATTTTGTTTCTCATGATCTGAGAGTCCTTCAGGTGCTTTTTGGCAAACTCCAGATGGGCTGTCGTGTGCCTTTTACTGAGGAGTGGCTTCTGTCTGGCCAATCCACCATATTGGCCTGATTGGTGGAGTGCTGCAGGGATGGTTGTTCTTCTGAAAGGCTCTCCTCTCTTCACAGAGCAACACTGGAGCTCTGTCAGAGTGACTATTGGGTTCTAGGTCACCTCCTGGACTAATGCCCTTCTCCCCTGATCACTCAGTTTGGCCAGGTGGCCGACTCTAGGAAGAGTCTTGGTGATTCCAAACTTCTTCCATTTTCGGATGATGGAGGCCACTGTGTTAATTGGGACCTTCAATGCTGCAGAAATTTTTCTGTACCTTTCCCCAGATCTGTTCCTCGATACAATTCTGTCTCGGAGGTCTACAGACAATTCCTTAGACTACATGGCGCAGTTTGTGCTCTGACATGCACTGTCATCTGTCAGACATATTGACAGTTTTTATATGTTTTATTTTGAATAGATTAGTTCTCCTGGAGCAGGGTTGGAGACCCCTGGTCTAAAGCATGTATGTGCTTGGTAACCTCTAATGCAAAGATCAGAAGACCTATCCAAGGCCCTCAAATTGGAAAATTTTGATTTCCATGTGTCTGGGAGGGGTTACAAGCTATAAGAAGTAAATAATTCCACTGTCTGATTAACAAATGGAAAAGATTCCATACCCCTGGCAATATACTTAGGACAGTTTGTCCTACCAGAAGATTCAGATGAGTCAAGCAAATAAGTGAAAACAAGACTGCCTTTGAACAGGAAGCCTTACCAACCGTAAAGCATGGAGGAGGTAACATGATAGTTTGGGGCTGCTTTTGGGCCTCAGGGATTGGCCAACTTTCCATCATTAAGTAGACCATGATGTCATATTGTTCCAGATAATTTTTGAGGAGAAGTAGAGACTTTTCGAAAAGCTGAACCAAACATTGAAACAGGACAATGATTCTAAAGAAGCAAAGCTACCACAGAATGTCTCATTAAAAGAAAATTAAAGGTATATCGAGTGTCAAGTCAAAGCCCAGATCTCAAAACTATCAAAATGCTGTGGGGGTCTTGAATCAGACCTAACATGCAGGAAAACACCTAAACATTACGAAGGTGAAGCAGTACTATAAAGAAAAGTGGCTGTCATTGTACCAGAATGATGCTCAGTTACAAGAAACCGCTACCTGACCAGCTAGGGTTGTACTTTTTCTGCAGAAATTTTTAATCATAATGATTTTTGATGATTACATAATTTCAAATAACAATTTTTGCAGTGCACGTTGTTAGATTATATTAGTAGGGTGAAAGTGTTGACAACATATCCATACTTCCAAATATGTAAAAAAAAAAAGCTTGATGAAATTAAGGTATGAATATGTCTTTTACAGAGGGACGAAAAACAGCCATGAGAAAAATCTAATGGATATGATTACTTAGAAGATGAACATGTTTTGACAGAAAAACACTTGAGTTCTGGTGTAAAAAAAATGGCGGTCTGTCCAATTTATACAATACATTTTCTTGAATGGGCTTTGAATGCCACGGAAAGAGATGGGTGTAACAAAAACCTGGCCACTAAAAATCACTATTCATGCATCCAGTTCCTTTCAGACAATTGCCCCCTAATTCTGCCGTTTTACAATGCAATCATTTTAAAGCCAATAATCTGAATTTATTTTGGCAGATTTTTGTCTACATTAGATCAACACAAATATGGAACATCTCCTCATTCATTACATATAAAATAAAGTCAATAAAAGTGCTTTTTTATCCAGAGCGACTTAGACAATTAGTAACAATTACAGATGAGATCCATTCCTATCCTCTGACTCCCCTGGAGCAAGGCTTGAATATTACTTTCCAATGTCTGTTTTAACTCTATTAATACCAATCATAATACTACTTTAATTACCCTTTAAAACCACTTTTAACAATGTTTAAAATGTCCCATGATGCCCTTTGTAAATGTTCTTATAAAATGTATTGGACATAAGCATAAAAAAAGATTGCTAACACTGCTGCATCACTGTTACACACTTTCCAACTCTAATTACATAGAAAGAAGAGACAGAATCTGCCCAAGCAAGACTGACACAGACCAAACAAGGAGTAGTGGTGTTCTGGCTCCAGACTATTTTAATATTTACCGCTACACTTGCCCTAACCAAATAACAAGGGCCAGGGATTTCACATGTACTATATATAAATATATACAGTGGGGAGAACAAGTATTTGATACACTGCCGATTTTGCAGGTTTTCCTACTTACAAAGCATGTAGAGGTCAAATAAATGCATATATACCAAATGCAAATGAATTACTTAAAAATCATACAATGTGATTTTCAGGATTTTTTTGATTCTGTCTCTCACAGTTGAAATGTACCTATGATAAAAATGACAGACCTCTACATGCTTTGTAAGTAGGAAAACCTGCAAAATCGGCAGTGTATCAAATGCTTATTCTCCCCACTATATACATACATACATACATAAACTCACACACACCCATGTCCACTCTTAAAGATGCAGATTGACAGCCCAAGATGTTGTTAACAAACAACACAGTAGTGGCTTTACAAGAAGTCTAAAACACAACACAACAAACTAAATGTTGAAATAACCATGAAACAGATAAGTCAAGATTGTGCAATTTGCTGAATAAAACGTGCATTTACCCATGTATTTTGAGATGGGAGGCAGCTGATACAGATGCAGATCTGATATTTGGTCTGTGGGCAAAGTGGCGGGATATAATCCAGAACCTGCAGGGTTCCAGGCATCAAACCCTCCCAGGAGAACCAAATAGATACATACCAGATGATCATGAAAAAAAAACAATACTTTATTTACTTACACTTGAGATGAGAATTACATTGAATTTCTATTTACACACTTTATGACAGACACCGGCCTGTAAGGATGGACTGGTCAGAGAGCGTTCTGCAACGCATCAACTTCAAGTCTCTGTTTTTAATGAGCCAGGTTATGCCTCTGGAAACAATTGTATAGCATACAAAAAATGACATTTTAAATACAAATTAAAAATGTCCCTTGATATCCCATACATGGAATGGTCCATAAAGTAAAATCATGGGTGTTTCTGCACATTAAATGGCGTTGAACAATAGACTCATTTTATCAGGCCAAATTCACAATATCCATATTCACATTCTGGTTCATGTTTTGGACTGTATTCTGCATATATTCTCTTTTGTCAATGTATAATTTTTTTTTTTTTTTTTTATATTACTCTGGTTTATTTTGAATACATGATGTTTAACAGTCTTTTGGATTGAATGTGTTTATATTAAGTTTAGGGTATGAGGAGATAAGATCACAAAGCATTCATTACTAAAATGTAATGCTTACAATACAGTGCATAGTAAGGACGCAGGCAGCTTCAGAACTTATCCTTAACCTTCAAAAGGTGTCTAAAAAATAAACTAAATACAAAATAATGCCGGAGTAAGTGTTTTGTTAAGGTCAACTATGTGAATATCAGTAAGGTTATTGCTGTGCTTCATCACTGTAAGGCTGATTGTGTGTCATTTAGTTTAAGTACAAAAGGTCACAGAATAACCGACAATAGCATGGGTAGTCCTGTCAGATCAGATCCACGTTCCATAAATTCCAGACAGCAGCCGTTTTTATTTCCCAGAAACGTCAGTGGAAGGCAGTAGTGATCAACCCTCCATAACAAACTTGCCAGTCTATGAAATCTGTTAGCAAGGTCAGTTTTGGAGGACAAGGCAGGGAAGGCAACATGGAGGTCCAAAATGGAAATCACACATTAATGACAGTGTCTTCATATTCCTCATCCCTGACTTCCTGTTGCAGGGAATCCATCACGTCCCCCTGCCCTTCTGCCTCCTCTCCTTCAGTACTGTTGCAGGTAGGGCCAATGATATAACGGTAGTCTCCGCCGATAGCCAGAGCTGCCCCAGAAGCCACTTGGAGCCAGTCTTTCCCGTCCTCTTCCATCCCCACACACTGCCAGGGCATGGCCGACCGGGAGCAGTCCTCTCCCGTGCAGAGCACCCCGGCCCCCTTCCCGGCCCCCTGCCCACCCCCCTCACTCTCCAGGTTAACATAGAGCAGGGCCTCTTTCATACAACAAGGCCTGGGTGACAGGCTGGCCCACAGACCCTCCAGCTGGGTGATCAGGTGCTGGAAACTGGGGCGGCACTTAGGAACAGGGCTCCAGCAGCTATGCATTATTTCGTAACTGGGGAAAAAGGGAAGCCGGGTAGAACATGTGAACTATGCAGTCAAACACTCGTGATTATTTGAATTAATCTGGCACCAATGATGCATGTTCTTTTTTTTTATTTTTTATTTTACACAAGAACCGATGTGACGTTTTCTTCAAATACCAAACAAAAAAATAAATGCAGGTCATTGCATGTACATAATAGATTACGTAGCAACACATATGCACTAAAGTTATACAAAATCCCTTGGGGTGTATCTTTAAGTGTATTTTTAGGCAGGCGCAGTCGATCACTCACATGTCATCTCTGCAGTCAGGGGGTTGTTTGAGGCGCTCGCCCTTGATGAGGTACTGGTATATTTCGGAGTTCTCCACCCCAGGATACGGGGTCTGTCCTCGGGCCATAATCTCCCACATGGTAACTCCAAAGGCCCACTGTGGGAAAACGATTAACTTTAGGAGAAACTAAATCCCAAGACAAAGCACTAACAGTTCTGTAACCAGAATCATACGTATTAAGGCGTGAACGTCTAAGGACACCAAATGATTCAAAATTCTTAAATCTGACGGATTACTTTTCACATCTAGTATTTACAAAGATATACTTATTGGGGAAAGCAATTAAATAGATTTGAAGGGAAGCCCAACTCAAAGACTACTGACTTCTGGTGTGAAACTTGATTTACAATGTGATGGTACAGTGTATGACTGTGTGTGTAATGTGACACATATGAAGGTGCTTCTGTGCAGTATGTACCACATCACTCTGAGTAGTGTAGACATTGTCAGCCAGGCTCTCCAGGGCGATCCACTTGACTGGCAGCTTTGAAACAGATCCTTGTCTGTAGTAGTCGCCGCTGTAGATCTTCTTCGACAGGCCAAAGTCTGCCACACAGACTGTCAGGTTTTCACTCAGCCTTTGTATAAAAGAAGAGAAAGCGGTCACATTCTAACTCCACGGTAAAACAGAGCTCAAATAAGTTTGTAGAGCATTGAGGGAGTTCCAGCACGGAAATTTAGTTTTTCCTCCAATGTCACCATTATCACTACTTAGTGCCCTCGTTTGGACCTTTATGAGGCAGAATGGTGTCATTTGGGACACATTAACCATGTCCTGCGCTGGTACATTCACTCACATGCAGTTGCGTGCAGCCAGATCTCGGTGTATGATGCTTTTGTTGCTCAGGTACTCCATTCCGTGAGCAATGTCCAACATGAACTGTATAAGCATTTGCAGTGACACTGTCTGTGTGAGGGAGAGATGGCACCATTACTTTGTTAAAACATGATTTGCAGGTATACATCAGTGAGATTCCCCAGTGAAAACAAGAACGCAAACATTCAACCCAGGTCACCCTACTCATTCTTCCACTGACAAATAACAGGAAATGGAACTGCGATTTAAAAACAATCTATATTTAAACTGTCAAGCTTTACAATGGAAGGTCTTCAGTTCTCATTCAAACCAACAGTAATGTCCGTGATGATGACTAAGGCCTCCATTCCAGAATGCATAACGGTGCGTGTGACAGTCCCGGGAGACACTCACAAAGGGCTGGTCCCCAAGGCGGGACAAGAGCAGGAAGGTGTGGAGGTCGCCGTGCTTCATGAAGGGCAGGATCACCATAGGGACGGGCAGGCGCTGGCGTGGCCGTCTGTGTAAACTCACCCCTAGACAACCGGAATTCACACTGCTTAGAAACGTCAAGGGAACCCGTAATCACCACATCACCCTGTCCAGTGAGGCAGAAGCCATTGTGAATCGGTGTCACCTGTTTTTGGTGCAAATGAAAGTGTCAACCGGTATACTGGAGAGGCCACAGCTAAGGTTTTGCAGGTGGTGGCCACAGACAATTGCTCTCTCCTTATTCCTCCTGGCTGATTCTTCTCTAGTTTTGGGTTTTGCTAATGTTCATTCGGGTTACACTGGTTGTTCAGCTCCTCCAGGATGGCACATCCAAACGTGCCATCGTAAGGTTTGCTGTGTCTCCCAGTACAGTTTCAAGAGCATGGAGGAGATACCAGGAAACAGGCCGCTACACAAGAAGAGCTGGACAGGGCCAGAGCAGGGCATCAACCCAGCAGCAGGACCGGTATCTGCTCCTTGTGCAAGGGGCACCATCAGAGCCATACGCAATGACCTCCAACAGGCTATTGGTGTCTATGTTTCTGACCGAAAGGAGGGTGGCATGTGGGCCTGATGTCCTCTAATGGGACCTGTGCTCACAGCTCGGCACCATCCAGCTGGATTGGCATTTGCCAGGGAACACCAGAATTGGCAGGTCCGCAATTGGCGCCCCGTTCACTTCAAATATGGGGCTACATGTAATCTTACACATCATTTTCAGAACATTTACTAGTTCTTTCAGACCACCTTTACTTGTGTGTGGATTATGTTATTATTAGTAATCTGACAATGCCCTCCTTAATTATTCCCTAAGGTGATCAAGTAAACCCTTTGATATTTGGCCACAGTCATGGGCTAACTAACCATCATACTAACCAATGAGCGGGATGACGTTAGGATGATGGAAGTCTTTCATGTAAGCGGCCTCCTTCAGGCACTGTTCAATATCACATGATGAGTTGATATCCGCTAATGGGAGAAGGATAGAGAACATGACTTATCAACTCGGCCATGTCATTTCCAGTAACTCTACACAGACATGAGGTCTTACTTTTTAGCACCTTTACTGCCACCTTCTGTACAGCACTGTCGTCCATCTTCAGAAAGGCTTCACGCACTGAGCCAAATTCACCTATTCAAAAACACAGCCTACATATGACTCCTGGAAGGCTTTTGTTACACCACAACATATCCCAAAACATCACAACTTAGACTCATTTTGCATTACAGTTGTTAAAGACTGTGCTATTTCTTTGCAAATGCCCTTTATTGCAGCAGCCATTAGTTTATTTCAAGTTTACTTTTATTCAGCACTTTTGAAGATGCATTCCTGAATTCAGGCTGTTTTTGTTGATGTGAAAAATCAAAAAGTTTATAATTCTGTTTCTCAGAGCCATAGTTTGAGTTTTGATTAAGCAATGACACTTCTATAACTAGTGCCAATACACCAAAGTAGCAAAAGCATACGGGTTGAATCTGCGTAGATTCTCAAACTAAATGTACACTTTCAATTGAGCAAACAAATTGAAGGAAATCCCACTAACCTTTTCCTAACATGTGTCCAAGAGTCAGTAGTCTTTCTGGGATCAGGACATCCCGCAGTTTGGCTTTAAGATCATCGTTGATACCCAGGCTGTCCACTAGTGAGAGACAGGACATAAAATGAAGGCCTAAAGAGTAAAAATGGTAGTCCACGTACATACACACTAAGGTATGTACGTCAATAGATGCTCTTTTATTTCATGGAGGCCACAAGTTAAACAACAACTTCACGTACAGTTGGATTCTGGGAACTCTGCACACGTCCTGTTGAATGACCTGGCAGCGGTGAATGAGACTGTGCTCTCAGTCCCTGGAGGTTTGAACACAGAACTGCAAGGAGGAGAATGATGCATTCACATACCATGTACACAGAGAACCCTACGGCCTGCCTTATCTACCAGAATCAAAGGCCATGTCTGAAACTTCATGACCGAATTGTTATCCCAACTTTGGTTTGGTAACCTTGCCGTGAAGACTTCTATTTGAAGTCTTCTAAAAGGCATCCTTGCTTCCTGTGATCGTTAGGGTAATCCACTGATCTGGCAGAGACACTGGTGAAAAACAATGTAGTAGAAACCTTCCTTTCCCTTATCCAATCCTGTCAGCTGAGAGAAAAGGAAGCCGGAAAGGAGGATGCGGTTGTCGAGTTAGAAAACAATACCTCTGATTCTGGAAGATACTGCGGACAGTAGCTCTAAATGAATGTAAAGCCGCGGCAACTGCAGACCAAGTCCTGTGCAATCATCACATGGCAACCTCATCCCATGCAGGTCGGTTTGGTCAGAAGAGGTCATCTACAGAAACATATGAACGGCAGTGGCGTGGAAGTGACCCAGGCGAAAGTAGCGTACCCGTACTGCGTCTCCTTTCCTCTGCGGTGCACCAGGACTGCTAACAGGAGCCCAACCAGCGTGGCCACTAGCAGGCCCAGCAGGAGCCCGACCCACATGTGGCCCCTCTGGGTCTGCGCTGCCACTGCTGTGTGGACAAACATGCACGGAACGGCAGCCTTTAAATACCACGCCGGTGATTTAAACACACCATCAAATTTAAAGATTGGGTTTTAAAACAAGTGCATGCTTGGGGGCCGGGCTAGAGTGACCAACGGGGCTAAGAGTGACCAACGGGGCTAAGAGTGACCAACGGGGCTAAGAGTGACCAACGGGGCTAAGAGTGACCAACGGGCAAAGAGTGACCAACGGGGCAAAGAGTGACCAACGGGGCAAAGAGTGACCAACGGGGCTAAGAGTGACCAACGGGGCTAAGAGTGACCAACGGGCAAAGAGTGACCAACGGGGCAAAGAGTGACCAACGGGGCTAAGAGTGACCAACGGGGCAAAGAGTGACCAAAGGGGCTAAGAGTGACCAACGGGGCTAAGAGTGACCAACGGGCTAAGAGTGACCAACGGGCTAAGAGTGTCCAACGGGCTAAGAGTAAAGTGACCTACTGACCTGCCGCAGGCATCACCAGTACCGGCTGGCTCCAAGGCCCACAACCGGCCACGGTGCATGCAGACACCTGGAAGGTGGCGTTGAAGAAACGACTTCCGCCGGAGAGGTGGGCCACATTCTCTTTGAAGAGCAGGGCATCCTGGGAACAGACAACCAGATGCAGGTCAAATATACAGATTGGTTGACATTTTCAAACTTGTGTTTGTCCATATATATCTGGTTGTGTTTTAAATCAGCTTATATGCATTGAGCTTGTCTGATCCTTTAGAACTGCAGTGAATGATGACACATTGCAAGTAACTCAAGTATTTTTATGTAAGGAGCCAGGCAATCATTGCTAAAGCCTGAGATTAGGCTGCCATAAATGGGAATTATCAAGAAAATATATAGTTGACAATACCATTGTGTGTTGCTTCAAAGATACATGAAAATCTGATATTTTAATACATTTATTTAATTCCCAGAACAACTATTTGGGGATTTATAAGAAACCTGAATGTGATGACTATATCTTTCAGCACAAAGCTACTTTAAAAAAGAAATGTTACACCTACTTTTAAATAAAGCTTCAGTTGCAAATTAAATAGTGCTGGTAGTTTTCTGGTAGTTTTTCACTGAAACACATGCTTGAGACTGCTGAATACTGTGAAAGAAATTAGTTGGATACTTTTCTTAGGCACCTCAGGAAAAACAACCCTTTTTCAAATGAAATATTTTGGTGAAGAATTTTCCCACTATGAGAAAAGATTACATTGGAGGCCATGCAACAGGATTACATTGTGAACAGTCCTTGGATGTAAAATTTTTAGTAACAGCCGGAACAGTGGAAATGGTCATGCACTTGTTTTGTTAAGGCCACTGTCACCAAAATGTAATTTGGTTAGGTATGCAGTTTACCAGGTTAATCATTGTATGCCCCAAAGAGACACATGGGTCACATGACCTTGAAATAAACCTAAATGCCTGACAGATTACAAGTGATTCATAGGAAGGAAGATAAAATCATTTGATTCAGTTGTGTAGCAATGTCCTTGCTACAGTGAACCCATATCATGGCCATAAATCCCTGGTACAACCATAGGAATGTGAACGCCACCCGTCACGTCATAATCCAATGTACCACACTCCATAACAACACAAATACCATAAGGGATTGGAATGAATACACGGTCAAAAGAACCAAGAGCTCCCAATGAGGCTGAATACCAAACATAACTAGACTGCTGAAACTGTGAGCTTTACTCTTGGCAATGACAATTATCCATGGATAATGTTATAGTCATTTTGAGTGAATCGTGTCAAATGAGTCATTGATCGCTGCAATGTTTACCTTGTTATTTCCAGTTGTCAAATAAACAGTCCTATTTCACCAATCACGGTCTGACTAAAAGTCGGTCGTAAAGTGTGCCAGCTGTATAGGTCTGTACCTGTCCCTCTCCTTCCAGGTTCCACTGGACTTTGTAGGCCATCAGTTTACCCTGCAGCTCCTCATCCTCCAAGGTGGCCCAGTTCAGGGACAGCTGCTGCTCCGTTAGGTCAAAGGTCAGGTTCCGGGGGGCCGCAAAGGGCACTGGGGAAAAATAACAGTGGGACTTTTCATTGTAAAGATTAGAATAAAATGGTATCTGTGGACAACCTACATGTCAATGCTCAAACTGTAAACGTGCGCTGCTGTCACCAGGTAATTTACAATTGAACAAAACTAAAGCAACAATACTCTGAACTCGGGAAACAGTCACAAGAGAGAATCACTTGGTGTCTTCGACCTAACAGCAGTGCCTTAACCCATTGGACTACCATGGTGAATCCACCCTCAAATGATACACTGCGGTGCCTCTGGCCAGGGTGTGGCGACACTGAGGCAACTGGTCTTAGTTCTGCCACGCAGCACATTGATATGGATTGAGGGCATGCACAATGGTTTATTGTACCAGCAGGACTGGAATCCACTGGCCTGTGTCCAGCACTGCCCGTTAAAAAACATACAAACAACGTTGCCAGCAGAAACCCCCACTTCACTGCTTCCTCCCGTGACCATGTACCGAACCTGGGGGTCTCTCTCATTTGGACCTTATATAAAAGTTAAAGTGCTTGGTTCACGTTATGGTCACGTGTCAACACATTTGACAGATTGGCTGTGAGGCACAGATGTCGAATAAACAAGTCATTCTACTTCCATTGTTATTAAGGTCGTCATACTCAATATCGTTCGCATGAATCATTGTGTGCTTTTGATGGCCAGCTTGGGCTGTGTTGAGGTTTTTGACAACGCCTGTATTCTATATGAACACCATATTCCCTCTGTAGCTCACTTACTCTGTAGCTCACTTCCCCTGCTTTGGGTTCCAAAGCAGGGCATAACATAGGGAAAAGGGTGCCATTTGTCACTCAGGCAATGACAAAATAGCTGACCATGTGGTAATCTGTCCTAACAAGTGAATGCACACCTGCTTCTGGTGTTTGGAAGTCCAACCAGCCGGAGAATGGGGAGGTCCCAACCTCGTTTTCACAACACACCCTAACGCTGTAGTTGGAGTAGCAGCTCAGCCCTCTGAGGATCTGTCGAAATGGTGGAACCTTCACGCACTCGTCCAGATGTTTCACCTTCCTCCCAGACTTCTTAGACACCTGGAAAAAGTTTAAAAGGACACCATTACAGGATTACATTTCGTGGGATCAATGCAAGGGCAAACAATCTTTTCATTGAGGTGAAGTGATTTCATTGGTTGATAGTAAGAAGTATCATGCTCCTGTAATAACAATAAACAAAGATTCTTATCATTATCTATGTCTTGCCTAAAAGTTTATCCAAAGCATTCATGTACATTTAAAGGTTGTCGCTCCCATCCTAAACAACGAACACTGAACAACGGCAACAACAAATACCACGTCTCTTGCAAATCATAGGTCTCAAATCATAGGTCCCGTCTCTTGCTGTCGGTCTGAGCCTGAATGCTTTACGGAGGTCAGTCCTTAAAGCTATCAAGCCAAATCTACCGCAATGGTGGAGGCCGGACAACTCAGGTGTGTTTGTTTGGGATCATGTTTAGTAGTGGGACCGGAGTGTTAGAAGAGAGCCAAACCTTATTTGCCTGGATGGTGCAGGTAGAGAGGTCAGAGTGACCAGCGAAGCCAGGGGTCCAGGCCAGGGTGACGTTGTTCTCCCCCATATGGACCACCCGCAAACCGGTCGGGGCTGCTGGGAGGACTGCAGTCAAGGAAAGGACATGGTTTTAGATGATCAGATATTCGTCTGCACCTAAACTGGCCCGTCGGCTGCGTTCAGCAGCTTTCATCAGGCAGTGCATTCTCGAAAAACGCGTCGGTCCTGCATCGGCGTCTCGTGGACTATTCCCAGAACTTCTCACCTTTAATGTGAACAGTTCCCGTCCGAGACACTGAGATACCCCGGGCGTTCTTGGCTTCGCAGTAGAACTTGATGCTGTTATTCACACCTTCCAGGAGAGGAGATGAATAAGAGGTTGAGAGGTGTTAGGGGACGTATACGTGGGCAATATAGAGACGGCGTCCTTAAACTGCCTGTCCACGCCAACACAGTGAATCCCTGTTCCCGTCCCTGAACCACCATGCTCCTTCAATCCTAATTAGTGGTCCTCACACGCTGTGGAGCACACTGTATATTAAGTGACGTGTAGTGTCTGTAGTGTCTGTAGTGTCACCCATGTCAGTGCTGCTAGAAGGTTAGGGTAAGAGTAAACAACGCAACGTATAATCTAGATTTCAACATCCTCAGCAGTGACGGATAACAACCGCCACGTCAACAGACCTTCAAGAAACCTCTTATTCTTTATCAAACTAGACAGACTCTTTAAGCCCGTTCTACTCCTCTTTCACCCCCCCCCCCTCCCCCTCCATTGAATATGAAACGACTCATAGGTTTACAGGCGGTCACGTGACGCGTGTGCTGATTACCGGCAGCTCTGCCAGGCACAGAGGGTCACAGCTCGGTTAGTCATCAACTGACTGACATTCGGAGAACAGCAGAGCCATGAGCAGAACCAAGACAGAGACCCGTGTTTCAGCTGGGCCGAAACATGTCTGGCTAATGACACGTTGTAGAGAAACATCGGTCTCTGAAACATGTCTGGCTAATGACACGTTGTAGAGAAACATCGGTCTCTGAAACATGTCTGGCTAATGTCATGCTGTAGGGAAACATAGGTCTCTGAAACATGTCTGGCTAATATCACGTTGTAGGGAAACATAGGTCTCTGAAACATGTCTGGCTAATGTCACACTGTAGGGAATACATCAACAGTGTTATTAATATCAATCACAAAGAATCAATGTAAAACATTATCAGAAAACAATAACTGGCTATTTAGAGTGAGTAACGGTACTGGGTCGGTGTGTGGATGTACGGGTTAAGTATGTGTAGCTCACTTCCCTCAACTCAATACTTTTGCAGTTGTGAAAGTAGGGCACAAAACAGGGAATATGGTGCCATTTCAGACTAAGCCTTACACTAAGATTTTGGTCAGCAGTATTGACTGAGATTATTAAGATCCAACAGAGTAATTGCAGACTATGGAGCAGCCCTTAGCTTCGAGTGGAGGGTCATTATTAAACAGGACCAGCTAAACATCAGCAGGAAATGAGATCAACTTAAGCGAAAGGCTTAAATAAATCACAACACAAGTAAGGTATAAAGCAGAATGTAACGGTCTGGTGACTAGAATTATTGATCAAGCAAGACCAGGCCATGTGAGTTTTCAACGATATACAGTGCATTTCCAATCTCAAATTACAACGTGGCATTTTTACTCAAGTCATGATTTGGTATTTCCTCTCTCAGGTCATGACATAGAATTTCCTATGTGAATTCATGACTTGGCACATTCCTTCTCAAGTAATGATATGGGTTAACATTTCCTCCATCAAGTCATGACAAGGCATTACCTCAGTCAAACCAAGGCATGGGATGCCATAATACAGGTTAGGGTATAATTTCCCCTTTCCATATCCAATACAAATATGCCATACCTTCAGTACTGTGCCTTTATAAAAGCTCAGTAAAATTACTGTTAAACATCAGCATAGAACAGACAACATCTGATTGTAAACCTCCATGAAAGCCATACAGAAGCATTCCACCCACTGGGAATATCCCTTGACTTAGTTTTCCAACTTAAACAGTTTTATTTCCCATTCATGCGTAGATCTCTTAGACCTTTTAGACTGCTGTAATAGCATAAGCTGGAGTTCTACTGATCTGAATTGCCCTGACAAGAAGCCGAAAACAAAGTTTCCTAGTCATCTTTACCAGGTTACTTAAATTATCTTTCTTCTATCATTGGAGGATAGGGCTCTTTGGAAAGAAACCTCTGATATTATCCACCAAATACATTTGAGGAGAGGCAGAGTTGAGAACATTAAATGAAGGAAAGACTGGTGAAAAGCAAAAAGAGGATTACCTTTAACGTGAAATACTGATGGAGAAGTAGTAACATCGCCCTGATGTTTTCCCCCCAGCGACCAATGGATCCCCACAGGGTCTGGGGGCCCCACAGCAGCACAAGTCAGGTTAAAGGGGGCCCCGGGGAGAGTGGCTACATCTTGGGGCTCAAGGATGAAGTGGGGGACGCCTGGATAAAGAACCAGAAAATAGACCCAGGGGATCAGGAAAGGCAATTGAATCATGTTTCTTCCTAAACGCCACAGAGTGAGGGGAATATGCCCAGACTAAGATAAATATTGAATCCAAGGGCCATGTACCTTCTACTGCTATCCAGGCAGGTTCAGACGAGACGGTCAAGCCGCGGAACTCCACCTCACACCAGTACTTCCCTGCATCCTGCTGCTGGACGGACTTCACACTGAAACAGTCAGATTCCCCCAGTACAGAAATGACCGTATGCCCGTTTCCACTCCTATCCAGACGCCCGTGGGAAGTACACCCACAACCCCTGCCCCCTCAGCAGCCGTGTTCTTACCATGTGAACTACACAGACAGAAATGTTGTACGACCTTGTCTCCAAAGAAGTTAGGACGCTGTGTAAAATGTAAAGAAAAACTGAATGCACGATGGGCAAATCATTTAAACCTTATATTCTATAGTAAATATTACCAGGGCAACATCAAATGTTAAAACTGAGAAAGGTTATTGCTTCTTGGAAAATAGAATTGAATTTGATGCCAGTATCACGTTTCAAAAAAGGTGGGACAGAGGCATAAAAGACTGGACACGTTGTGTAATGCAAACAAACTACACCTGGTGGGATATCAAACAACTAATTAGGTCAATTGGCAATAGGTCAGTACCATGATTGAGTATTGAAGGATCATTCCAGAGCGAATGGGCCTGTCAGAAGTGAGGATAGGGAGTGATTTACCACTCTGTGAAAGACTGCATGGGCAAATAGTGCCACGATTCATGAATAATGATAGCCCCAAACTCTTTACGTATCAGAATGTACATTCTGATACGTAAAGAGTTTGGGGCTATCATGATCTATGGCAAGTAATATCATTATATTATTAAATCTCTGCATGCAAGGGACAAGGCTGAAAACCAATATTAGATCTATAATCTTCAGGCGGCACTGCGTTAAAACCAGACAGGATTCTGTTGTGGACATCACTGCATGAGCTCAAAAACACTCTCAAAACCCTGTCTTCAAAACCCATGTCTGTGAGCCCAGTATGTCGCTGCATCCAAAAATGCTAATTAAAACTCTACATGCAAAGACGAAACCATAAATAAACAACATCCAAACACATTCGGCACGTATCACAACAGCATGGCTCTGTAGTAAAAGAGTCTGGGTGCTAAACTTGCCTGTCTGCAGTCCAAATTGGTCCCCTATTTATAACATTTGGCACATTATGAAATGACAAATGCAACAAAGGAGACCCAGAACTGTAAAGCAGTTGCAATAATATATCAAGAAACAATGGGACAACATTCCACTATCAAAACTTCAGCCATTGGTCTCCTCAGTCTCCAAACCCGTTCAAATTGAAATGCATTCTGTTTTTATTAGCATTTTATGCACAATCCCACCTTTTTGGGAAACGGGGCTGTTGTTCTACAAACCTGATTCATAAAAAAAGTTATGTTAATTGATGGAGCAGGACAGTAAGTAATTGGAGCAATATACTGTCTTGGGGCAAATTACATTTTGCATATATAGTGGTCAACCACGGTCAGCATGCACAAGTCTTAATCACTCGGTTAAGCCACTTATATAACCAGTGGTCTCCAATCTCACCATTCCAATCAACAGCCAATAAAAGGGTTAGCAACTAAACCATAGCAATATGCTAGAAATCCTTCATATAATGTCAACTACATTATGTAGACTTGACACAGCATACGGTGGATGTGTCAGGCATTCAGGACATTTGTGTCAGGTATTCAGGACATTTGTGTCAGGTATTCAGGACATTTGTGTCAGGTATTCAGGACATTTGGGTCAGGTATTCAGGATATTTGGGTCAGGTATTCAGGACATTTGGGTCAGGTATTCAGGAAATTTGTGTCAGGCATTCAGGACATTTGTGTCAGGTATTCAGGACATTTGTGTCAGGTATTCAGGACATTTGTGTCAGGTATTCAGGACATTTGGGTCAGGTATTCAGGAAATTTGGGTCAGGCATTCAGGAAATTTGGGTCAGGCATTCAGGACATTTGGGTCAGGCATTCAGGACATTTGGGTCAGGCATTCAGGACATTTGGGTCAGGTATTCAGGACATTTGGGTCAGGTATTCAGGACATTTGGGTCAGGTATTCAGGACATTTGGGTCAGGTATTCAGGACATTTGTGTGTGCGTGAGGATACGCATAAACACCACAGCCGCAAACAGGAAAGACGTTTCAGACTGCATACATCAGGGCTTCGGTTCCCAGCACATGTGCATGAGATTAACATGAATGGCCGCCGCCCAGGCGAAACAAGTTCACATCACAATCAGGTCCAGCAAAGATTAACATGATTCAGGGTCATTGTCTCCACACTGGTTTATCTGCTGGGTAGATTATGGTATCAGTATACCTCTGTAGTGATTTAAATGAAACTACTCATGTATACATGTACATGTTCCTTCTCTTACTGCCAGTTAGCTTCTTTTCTGCCAGGTTGAGCAAACCGTGTTAGGTAAACTAACTGAACCTGACAAGGTTGCTATACAATCACGGTAGGACAGGTCAACTCAATAATAACGCCCCCACTTTTTTAAAAAGGTCCTGGCCCTGATACAAGTCTACTTGCAGACTTATCAGAATTGCTTTCGTGTTCAGGTCTCCAACGTACCACTCCCCTACATCTAGGTCAAGGGAGTTGGTGACCAATAACCTCAATAATAGTAATCTACTTGATGTTATTGAGAATAGTTCATCCCACCAGCAGGCATAATTTATTTTACTTTCAGGTCCACAATGTCAGTACCTGATGTAATTATGCCCTGAGAAAAGCCAAATGACTACCTCATATTAACAATTTGACATGGCAATACATTGACCACAGCCCTTTTGCCTAAATATTTATCTCCTCAAATTATATTTTTTTAAAGCCAAAAAACAAAATTCCTCTAAAGCAACGAAAAAGCTGAAACATTGCAACCTTTATCTGTGACAGCAGAATCATATCATTCCATAAATCCTAAACTGGAAAACAAATTCATTTGCTATGTAGGGAGAATGCTACACTAGAATATTCAACTACAGAGAAATGCAAAAAATAACTGGATACAATTTGAATACATTTTGAATAATAGATAAATTGTGTAAATCATTTCTTTATCAAACAAAAATACTAATTCCTGGCAAAGAAATTGCTCTACCAAAATCCCAAGTATTCTGAATTCTTCCATGTGGAAATACTACAAGCCCTATTTTAAACCCTAAACTCCAATCCCGAAGAATGGTAAATTGAAACAGACTTATATATTTGGTTTGATTGTCGGTTTCATACACCTGCCTTTTTTTATCATTCCTTTGTGTGTTTAGTACAAGTACCAAATATAATGAAAACATTTATGGCAGACCAAAAAACGTTATGTAATTTGAAACTTTTGAAGATTCAAATACAATGCTAGAGAGGTTTAAGCTGCAACAATGTCTATGCTGCAGCTATTTGTTACAGTTCTGACCTGTAGAAGGTCTCCCAGTGGTCTGGTTCCAGGGTGATGTACATCTGATCGGTGCTGTACATCTTCTCCCCGTCCTTCATCCACACGATGTCCGGTTCACTCAGTCCCTTGATGGAACAAACCAGGCGAGCCATGTTGCCCTGGGTTACCGTGAGGTTGGAAGGGTTCTTCGTGAACCTTAGACCTAGAAGTCATGGATCAGGAGACACTAGAGGTCAGTGAGTTACTGATACTCAGACTATGCCCACTGTGTTATTTCCTCACTAGGGGCCCAATATTCAAAATCATGTGATGTAGAATATGGTCGGTCCATTTCGATTTATTGTTTGGGGGATTTTTTGACACTTTTTTTATTGAGTCAGATAGGAAAACACAGAGGGGAACAGTGATGTAGGAGACTCAGTTTCATGGTTTTGGAGTGAGGATTTAAAACCTTGTCCCCAATGGGGAGTGGGGTTATATGTGTCGAAGCAAGGAGAATTTTACGCTAGACCACAGTCTGTGTTTTTGTAGTTCAGTATTTCAGTTCTGACTCAGTTGCCAGTATCTTACACATGATACACTAGAGGTCTTTCCACTGCCTTTCAAAGGTGGCCTTCAAAATCATATATATTCATGTATTATCACAGGCAGTCATGAACCATTTACAAGTAGACACTGCAATATGTAAAACAGTTTTTTTCCCGCACAAGGCTTTTGTCTTTAGACCTGTTTGTGCCTATTGTTGCCACTTGGGCGAAGGTCGGCAAAATGCCCGTCATACAAGCATGCAGAAGGACTGAAAGCTCTGCACTGTAGCAGAGAACTACAGCCGCCTGCAACAGACCACCGGCCAAAGGAGTAACATCAACAACCATGTTATCCAGAACTGCTCAGAGGCGGGGGGGGGGGGCGTGTCAACAAGCTAAACTTTCCCCCGGACAATCTCTCCCACACCCTACTCCCACCTATTATTTGGTAGTAGATCACATTTTAGTTAATTTTCCTGGTTTTCACACTTAATTGCTCGTGCCTGGTCTATTTTCTTTTCTGTTTTACTGAAGTTTGTTAGCGTCCTGAACACACAAAAAAAGTAATGTATATCAATTTCGGGGTTTGTGATATACGGCCAATATACAATAACTAAGTACTGTGTGCATACGGTGTCCATATTCCACATGCCCTCGTGATATATTGGTTACATTCACCAAGGCTATCACCAAATCAGCTTTCAGGATTCAAACAATCCGGTGCATAAAATTTGTATAAATTTTTAAACAAATCAAAACGCATAAATAAATGCATTGCAATCACACCACAACTCGACAAAATGTGGCAAAAAACAAATTACATGCCGGTGTCCTTTTCATATAAAAAACGTTTACACGTAATAAATCAACGTCAGCCTTATTCTATTTTAAAAGAAAACATAATTGGTGGACTTTGGGGAGGAATCAACTTCTGACTCACTGATCAATGTTGACAAACTAAACGCGTCAAACAAACACCTATGGCCGAAAGTGAGTTGAATAACCTAACTAAGAATATACCGTAGCAAAATTGATAATAAATATTAGTAGTCTAAGTCTAGTTGTGAAGTTCAGTTTGATCATTTAAACTTACCATGTATTGTTGTGCATTGTGCTAAGAATAGTATGATCCAATGATTAATAGTCATCTTTTCATTATATGGTTTACAAATTGACGCTCTTTGCCGCAAATAAAATAACCCCCAACATTCGCAGTATCCAGGTATTCCAGAGTTGCTTTCTGAATTAAAAAGTAAGGATTTGAGATTTGTCGCCAACAATACAACCGACTGTGTTGAGTAATTTCATCAAATCCAAACAGCCAGCCTGGCTGAGATGATGGACTAATTAAATTGTGTTTTCTTCCCCTCATGAATAACCGGCTACACTTCTTTACATAACGCAACACTGATTCCGTCCAAGTTGTTTTTTCTATCTGTGGTGTTTTCACTAGAACCCCAAACAGAAAGCAACTGGGAAGGATCTAGGTTTGTCCAATAGCAACTCTATTGGATTTCGTAGAAAAAAAGTTTTCCGTTTGGAATAGGAGGTATACGTTGAAAACTATTTGCAACAAAAACACACCCAGGCAGAAGCACTCTCTTAAAGAATGTCAATGTGAATGACTGCCACCTAGTGAAAGAGCTTGGAAAAATATGTTTATTCACAGCAACATGATAATGTATTTATTTGACAGATAAATCCAGCACTAACGCACAGAAATACACTATATGCAAAATATTGCCACAGAACGTTAACAAGAATATAAATCAACAAATACAGTCTTGGAGATTATTTCAAATGCTCATTTTGTCCACAGATATTTATTGAACCAATTAGGGTTAACTGTTGAGATGTTAAGCCCAGGCTTGTTTCGTCTTCGTGTGTGCTAAGAATGAGTGACATTTTTTCAAATTCTACAGCCCTGCAATTGTGCAGGGTTGTTTGGCTAAATATAAACAAATTGAAGAAAATAATTGAAAAGCCAATTCCGGACGAGACAGGCGTCTAATCGGGGAGAAAGACATATTCAAAACATCGGCTTAGTGTCAGTTTCATGAATTTAGACGCTGATGACTGATTTGAGAAAACTTTAAAAAATAGTTTTATCAGCGAGGACTACTGTTTGTTTTTTGTTGCCTATCACACATACATTTTGTAATCGTCCATTTAAATATCCTCATCTAATATCAAACCATTTATCCAGGTCTCAGTGAGGCCTGAAAGTAGCCTACCTGACAATGATTTAATGTCTACATAATGTCGGCATGAATGCGGCTTCCCTTGCTGGGTTGGGACTGCCATGGGAATGAAGAAGGAAGGTTGTGGGGGAGGAATGGAGGAGGAGGAGTGTGTGGCGGGCAGTGTGACTAGCAATGTCCAAAACTCCGCGTTGGGCCTCCGTGACTGCATTCCACTTGAGCATGGCTCAGTGTTTCTGCATCCACCTCTTAGAAAGACAGTGGTAGGGGGAAGGGATTGTTTCAGGCTTTTCTCTAGATTCTGGATGGAGGAGTGTCTTCTTGCCTCAAATGCTGTGGAGCTGATTTTACGCTCCCATGGTTTGTAGTTGGCTGCTTAAATATGGTTCCTAAACCCTAACTTATTTGTATTACTGTTGATTTGTTTTTGTTCAGTAAAAATATAGCCTCTATTTTGGCCTTTTCATGTTTGTTCACATTTTAATTTTAACACTACACTGGGATACCTCATTTAGTTAGCCAGCTAATAATGTCTGTGAATAAATGAATCCGGTTGGAAAGAAACATGCAAAAACGTCTGGGGAGGCCCGAGATGAGGTTTGGGAAATGCAATGAGCTGCTTAGCAATTAGGTTAATGCATGAAATAGGGCACAGGCTACTTAGCTTTTTCCAGTTTGTACAATTTTAAGTTGAGGAGCATTCAATGTTAATGGAATTTGCTATCAACAACATTTAGTCACAGCAGATACCAGGCCTACTTTGAAAAAAAGTTTATTCAAAGCTCTAAAAGTTGACTTTTCCTCCAAATCTTATTTTCAGTAAAAGCATTTCTGTATTACTTTTTGCTAGCTTATTGTAAGCAATTTTTTTCAAATTTGATTGGTCGGACAACTTGCTTGACTTAAATCAAGAAAGGTATTTTATTGAACCAATGAAGAATTGGTTCACAGTGGAATTCAGTGGACTTCCACTGAATTCCACTGAATGAAGAATTCAGTGGAAGTATTTGCAAAACGGTTATTAAAGGCTAAATCCTACATTTGCTAATACCATGGGGAAGTTATCTGGATTTGCGTATAAACATTCTCTCACATTTGGCGTGAGTTGTAAAAACTGGTTTGGGTATTAAACACAAACATTAAGATTTATTCAGATGGCACAATACTGAAATACTGAGTAATGGTTTCCTCACTTGAACAGAAACAGATAATCCAACACTGGTTGAGATTCTGGTCGAGACAAAATCAGAATGAAAACCAGAACAAGTTCAGTATACTTAGTTAATGTGTAAGACTGCACATTCAGATGTGGTTTACACTACACTGGTGCACAATGGTAGGGCAAGCAACATCAATTCATATAGCCTACCTATGACATTAACAAATTAAAACAAATTACACAAGCACATTTAAAGTAGTTGTGACTCATGGAATAAGAGTACATTGATAAACCCAATTGAGAGTATTGTTACAAATACGTTTTCATCCTCATTGCTTTACATTGAGCAAAACAGATTTAAGTGTGCCTTCATTTGACTGATCTTTTTAAAATATGTCAAAGGGAAAATATATGTTTATTAATTAGCAAAAAAAAAAATGTAACTACAATATGTACTATACATTTAGTTTTATTTTTCATATCGTTATTTCCATTTAAATATTATCTTTATTATGTTCTTAGCATATAAATATATATTAGATTTTGCAGAGTTGGCATACTATACCAAATCAATTTGAATTACACAACAAAACTTGTTGACTATATGTGTTTCTGCAGATGGCCTACTGCAACTGCTTTCATAGAAAGTGCATCAAAGAACAGCAACAGTGAAACTTTCGTAGAGTTAGTAATATCTAGTAATACAAAATTAAAAGCAGAGGCCATTGCTAGAAGATCCATGAACACACTGGTTGTTTACCTTCAGGGTTTTATCAGATACAATCGCACATTTTTAACACACTAAATATTTACATTAATGAAATGGTGTTAAACAGCAACTGGTGATAAATAATACATTAATACAAATACCGACTAATTTTAAACACAGCAAAACATATAATAATAATAATAACAATAATAGTATGTTTGGCTTTTGTAGCCAAAATATTTGTTAATATTTAGGGAGTGCTCATCTTTCCCAGCACCAGACAGAATAGCTTTGGTCCAGGGTGGTACAAAACACTTGTTGATGGTGAACCTTCAAATAAAAGCAAACACTCCGGACAACAGAAGGAAAAAAAAAAAGTGTCGGCATATCAAGTCAAAAAAGTTAAAAACATTCAAGAATAAAATGACAAGTGTTAGTTCAACTGTTGCAAATTGGACATTCGGTTCCTCTGTATCCCAACTCCGGTCTGTGGTTACACACTAAGACACAGATGTTAGGTAGCTTTCAGATTGAGTTGTCAGGCAGAACTCTGTATTGGATTTTTCCTTTGCCTGCTGGAGGCTCCAACAGGCAAAACAGTTAGACTGCAATCTACACTGCTTGGTGCTCAGATGGGGAGTTGGTCTTTTGCCCCAATTGTAGTGTTTTGGATCATTTAGACCAGGGGTAGAAAGATTCAGCTATTTCTGTTGTGGGCTGCAATTACAAAGAACAATTTTAACACTTTAACTTGATTACTAACGAATGACCACTCATCATTTTATTTGTGCAAATGTTGGAAATCACTTGCAGGCCAATAAATGGGCATAGTCTCTTGCCAAACCCTGGTTTAGATGCAATTAAAAGCCAGAGCATGTAGAGCATACCACTGTACTTCGTATTTACAACCTGATTAGGTTCATATCTGGAGACACTGTTGCGGTCGGAAATCAGTAGCAACATATTAAAGATGCAATTCATATGAATGTCATAGGTGACCACTTCCATTGTAACCCGGTGCGGCCATTTGCAGTCTGGTAACACGACCTCTGTTCTACTGTGGTCCACAGCCTGTAGCTGCATCAGGGCAGAAGCTAACACATATACCGTAGTAAGCCACAACCACTTAGGGAGGGTGATTAGGTGAAGGTCACAGAGGATGCCCTCTTAATTCTTCAGGCAAACTTCTTCTTAGTTGCAGTGAATCGCTCCATGTACTGTATGGTAAACAAAAAAATCAGATCCATCATCAGAAACGGTTTCAATGAGCATTAAAGTATTTCTCCATGTTCAGACTATTCTAATAGGCATTTGGTCATATCTGATTACACCTTCATTATCCCAAGCTAGGGAAATTAGATGCAATTTCAAGCTTCGCAACACCATTTAAACTCTGTGATAATACCCTGAAACGTCAAACCATGTGAAGTATTTAGTGTTTAGAGGCTATTTTAGACCACCCATTGAATCAGGTGCCGGGATTATGTTTGGGAAAGAATACAAGACCTGTCTGAGCCACAACGTTCTTCACTTATCCCTCTCACACTGAACAAGAAATTCCATTATTGTCGAGCTAGACCGTCACTTGTTTTGCTTCTACGCAGATAACAATCAAATGACGCCAACAACGGGGGCGGAGACAAAATGCAAACCAATGATGTTAAAACGCACGAGAGATGTTGTTTACAGCCAATACAGAAACAGTTCAGCAAAGCCGCTCAACCGTACCACGGGTCAACCTCGACTGTTCATTGGCTGGGGCAGAGCGTGTGGACACTGCTTTCACTACTCACCTTGTCATACCCTTCCAGGTCCCGCAGGTTCTTCACCTCAAACAGGTTGCCCTCCACGGAGAGCAGTGACACCTGGGAGGTGGTGAGAATGGACACGGGGATGGAGGCAAGCTCCAGACAGTTCTCCTCCAGTCTCAGCACCTTCAGCCTCTGGCAGGAGGACACCTCCGCAGACACTACTGAAATCTAGGAACATAATTGACCTGGATTATCATGTACAGTGGTTTGATCCTTCTGGAGACTGGACAGTTCACTAAATGAACCGCCATCTGTTAGTGCACTTCACAGATTCGACTACCTTTAGTGTTCTTGTTTTTTTTTTTTTCCCTTTTTAAAAACGCAGAGAATAAATTCTGACAAGAAACAGCTTGTTAGCGTGTAGTCCATTGGATGCTAGGTAAAAACTGAGATTATGTGAACAACGCAAACTTTTGAAGAAAACGTGAAATTTCTCAAGTCATAACCTGGCTTCAACAAGGGATTCTCTTGACGATAGGTTTAGCAAACACATGATGTCACATAGTAACCTGAACATGAGTGGTAGCTCATCTGCCAAACCAAAGTGATACAATATTATTTTATTCTCATCTTCCAGTGAGATTCATATGTCCCCAATCTCTAATGTACCGGAGAAAGCCCGGATTACCTGGTTCTGGTTGAGATTGATCTCGATGGCCTGCAGGGCTGCAACCTCAGCAGGCACAGCCTGGATGTGGTTCTTGGACAGGTCCAGGACGTCCAGGTGCCGTAGCGAGCCGAGGCCTGCAGGAAACTCACGGAACTTGTTCCCTGACAGGCTAAGTGTGCGCAGTGCTTTTAACTGTCCCGCAGTGCTGGGAAGCCGTGTCAATTGGTTCCCATTCAGCAAGAGTGTTTCTAGTTTCTTCAGCTTCCCAATTTCATCTGGGAGACTTGCTGTGTGTACACACACACACACACACACACACACACATCACTTAGGTAAATTTACATTGATAATAAATGCATCATAATGGGTATTCATTATTCAGTGAGAGTAAAGGGTCTATTATGTCTTGTCAACCGATGCTGAGATGTAACAAACATTAGGACAGAAAACTTTTAGGACAGAAGCTGAGGAGGTTCCACAACACTTACTGAGTTTATTACAGTTTAACGTAAGGCTCTTCATCTGAAGAAAGTTTCCTATGGCAGCAGGTAGCACTTCGATCTTGTTGCCGGACAAATCTACAGTCCGCAGGTTTCCTGTCAGCCTCTGCAGCTCCTCTGGGAACTGAAATACATTAGTGGGAAATAATATACATAAAAAACATCCAATAATAAGAACAGTGAGCAGGTCAATGTTGCTCGCAGACATTATAACTAGAAAACAACATGACCAGCGATTTGTGTTTGTGACTCACCTCAGGAAGCCCCTTCCCGGTGAGCTGAAAAATCCCAGTCTTCTGTGAGTTTTCCAAGTGGGCTTTGATCGCACTGTTCCCCATATTTTTCGAGTTTGCCAACTGATGTTATTCTCCTAGTGGTTATCTTAAGTAGTAACTAGATTAATGTGCATTTGGTGCAAGATACAAGTGTTGCTGTAAGATAAATACTTCCAAGGGTTTCAGTGTGGACTCTAAAGGAGATAACAAATCAAAGCTGATGAGTTTATAAGTTACAAAAGGATCATGAGGTTTTAACGTAAGAAGTTAACTAGCTAACGATAAATATCGTACTTATATCACTAATGGTAGCTTCTAGTGATACCGTGACCATGCATATTGTTATCATTGGGGTACAGTAACAGCCATGAGTACAATACAGACTATGTACTCTCAAAAACAGCTTTCCAAAGATGGTAGGTAGCCAGAGTAGTAGATGTTAAAAGTAATGTTAACATAGCTAGCTAACTGTAGCGAGTTAGCTAGACAAGCTCAGCAGTTGGAGTCGTTTTTTTTAAAGTCTGGTACTTAGCTAGCTACAGAACTTAGCTAATGATTCAAAACATAACAACCAGCTCCTAGTGCCTACAGCCTACAGATTAGTAACAAACCATGGGGTTTATTTAGACTCGTCAAAACTAAAACACTTACCAGCCTATGAGATAGTTAATCCGCCTTCTCGAACAACCATCATGTCGCTATCTCAAAAGGATGGTAACCTACTGTCAAGCAGCTAGACATGAATGCGCATGTCTGTGTGCTGCTATTTCATCCGATCCGGAAGCTAGCAGTAACAGTAAGGTGTGGCCTGTCATTAAAATTGTAATAAAAGTTTTACTTTAATTTGGAACCTTTCTGCGTTGTCAAATGTGTGAAGTTTGTTCAGAGGAGGGAAAACACACAGATCCTAGTCCAAACAAGTAAATCTTTTTTTTTTTTACCAAATACAGCTTTCCATAAACGTGGTTTAAAAAAATGTATATCGATGTCACATTAAACATTGTGTATGGTAGCTTAAGCGAAGCACTGTGGTTTGTAAAATATTGAATCAAACAATTAATAAATCAAACATAGACTTCGATGAATACAGTTTGTTCCATTGCAAGTGGTGTTACTGATGTTCACAAAAAAATATAGAAACTACCAAATGCACAGACAATTATATACGTTTTGGAGATGCAAGAACGAATGTTTTTGATGTGACTTTTAAAAAATGTTTGGTTCTTTACAGCTCTCCATGCACCAACATCCCCCTTTTCATATATGAAAAATCTAATGGGATTTCACTGTAAATTGTCATCTCTTATGAAAAATCAAATGGGATTTCACTGTAAATTGTCATCTCTTATTTATACATTCCTTAAGAGTTAATGGAAAAGCATTTAATGAGAAACAAATAACAGTATGTCTCAACGTTTAATGCAATTCATTTTCATATAATATTAAGAATATATCTATTAAAACGTTTGTTAACTGTTAGACTTTAAATCTGAAATGTGATGACCTGGAAGTACTTTTTAGTTTCTGTTTAGACGTGGGCAAAAGGCGTAACAACCGGTAACGACATCGGCGGGTTACATTTGAATAAGGAAGCAATTGGTAAATACACGATTATTGACACGCAACTTTAATAAAGTGGACTGTTTGTAGCTATAAAAGTACTAGTTGTGACAACAGAATACAGTTATGTCCGCTGACTTGGCAAGGGAACATTTTCTTTGTCACCGGCATTAACACCGTGTTTTACGGCTTTATTTTCCAGTTTAGACGTCATTACCCTGTAAGAATGAATCCGTGGGACCGTGCTCCATATTCGGTAACACCAGTTGCAAGTCTTTTGACTAGATGCGTGGCCTCTGGTGTACTCTCTCAGGTGAGTGTCAGCTTTTTCCCGCAACGAATAACAATTTTAGTGCCATCTGAAGTAACTGATCCGCTTGGTAAAGATGAGCCAAAAACTATGAAAAGTCGGGTCTCTATTACCAAATAAGTCCACTTGCAACTTCTGAGTAAAATAAAAATAAACGACATTATACATTTTTTTGGTTTGTTGTTTTTCAATGATGCTCCTTGTTAGATAAATTACAATTATTATTGAAAGCAGATTTTTCAATATTGAGTAATCAAAGCATGTGTTTGGAATGTGCCTGAGGATCCAAGAGGAAGTTGCAAAACACTTTTGTGATTTTGGTATCCTCAGATGATTATTGTTTTTGCGTATTTCTGAACCTGTTTTTGGTAGGTACTCATGGATTTCAATAATACATGTTATAATATTACTTGTAGTCAAAGTATGAATTTTGACTTTATTTCCAATGTAGTTTTGTAAATTTAGCTTTTTCTGCAATACAAAAAGGTGTCTCACTGCCAAAATACTATTTCAAATGTCATGAGTGGAGACAAAATGAAAATAGCTATTGAGAGCTAGGCGATGACAGATTTTAACAGAACAGGTTTTTATTATTACTTTAAAAATATATATATATATATATATATAATTATTCATCAACAAATCTGAAGGGGTCTTATTTGGAACACTTGTGGGATTAAAGGTTACAATAGTTATCCATTAAGCCCATGCCAGACATTAGACTTTCATTTTAACAAAAATGTTTCACTTAAATTGGGACAGCATATATACAAGATTTGGTGTGCTCAATAGGGCCATTTACCATATTTGTTTTGTTAAAACAGGAAAACATGTTTTGTTCTAAAGATAAAATCCCAATGCCGAAGGGCAGGGCATTTTCTTAGGAGGGATTCCATCCAATTCAATCATCCAGTCAATCAATAATCCAGATGATTCCATTCTTAGTGTCTTTAGAACATGATTCGAGTCCAGCTTCAGCTATGATCACTGCTTTGAGAAGTCTTGGGTATGCTGTAACCAGCTTTATACACCTTTCTGCAGTTTCTCACATTCTTCCATGCAGATCCTCTGAAGCTCTGTGAGATTAGATCTGGAGCTGAGGTGTACTGTGTTATTCAGTTATCCTGACCAATGGTTAATTGGGTTCATGTCCGGGCTTGACTGGGCCACTTCAAGACAGTTAATGACATGTCCCAATGCCACTCCAGCATTGGCTTGGCTATGTGCTTCTGTATTTTGCTCTGTTCATCCTCCTACCAAACCTGACTAGTCTCCTTGTCCCTTCCATTGAGAAACACCCTCATAGCATGATGCTCCCTCCTCCACACATCACCATAATGGATGGTTTTATCCAGGAGATAAGATGTGTTTTGCTGTTGCTGTGCGTTGTTCTTGGCTTTCAGGCATAATTGTTTTATTTTGGTCTCAGGACCGCATGTAATATGCTTTTTATTAGACCGTAAACTTCTGACATGTTCTCCTATCTTTGCAGAGAACCTTGAAGCTCTGCTTAAGTTGCCATTGGGTTTTTTATCTCCTCACTGAACAAGGCCCTTTTGCCTGTTTAAGATTAGTTTTGGCTCGATGGACAGGTTAGAAATTGTAATGTTGGGTTCATACATCTTTCATTTCACATTTCATTTCCTTTCACGTGTAATCAATCGTTTTTTCCATAGGTGGGCTAGAACAACTTTTAGAGACACCGCAAGGATGATGAAAAGACAGGCAATGCATCTGATCTCATCAGAGTCATGGCACAGTGTCTGAATACTTAACTTTTTAATTTTTAATTAATATCCTAAAATTTTAACACAACAAGTGTTGCAAATGTTCTTGTATTCACACCACACCTATGTATACTTTGGGTTTAGGATAATTGTTTTGCTGAAAGGGGAAACATGACACTACACATCGAGGACGTCCGTGTCTCTCATCTTACTGACATTCCTTGGCTGCTGATCATTTACTTAATCATTTCATGTTGTTTTCAATGTGCACTGCCTCTGCATAGATGTGCACTGCCTCTACATAAATGTGCACTGCCTCTGCATCAATGTGCACTGCCTCTGCATCAATGTGCACTGCCTCTGCATAAATGTGCACTGCCTATGCATCAATGTGCACTGCCTCTGCATCAATGTGCACTGCCTCTGCATCAATGTGCACTGCCTCTGCATCAATGTGCACTGCCTCTGCATCAATGTGCACTGCCTCTGCCTTTGCATGAACCTTGCTACTATGTCCTATTTCACCCTGGCAGGATCTCCAGGTGTGATTAATACCACAAAAAAAAATCTTTACTCATTAAATACGTAAAAAGCAAGTTTGCCTGTACGCAGAAGGTTGTTTCAACTACAAAGTCTACTTTCTGAACTTAATTGTGTGTTCAAGGTTGTACTCTTAATTTTTCCTTTAGATATAGAACCTTCAAAATAAATTCAACAGTGAGCTGTAAAATACACTTGTATTACATTACCTCTTGACTCAAATTACCATGGTATATTCCCTTTTGACAGGCCTGATAAAATCTGTCACTTATTTTCAGTTAATAGACAATTAACAAATAATATAGAATTGACGGCAACGTTAGAGAGAACAACATTTTAAGTCATAATCTTGGGTTCAAAATTATAGAAACATCTTAATAAAACTGCCACATTTCTTATACAAAATGCACATTTAAAGTTCCTCATAGTTTACTATGGACAAACTTCTACTGCTTTGTGTTTTAGGTTTTTCTCCAAAACAAATGTCTTACTACTTGGAACGTTGTTGGTGTTGGTAGATTTTTCTCCACGGTTCTGTAACTCAATTTGCTGCATAACTCCACGGAACAAAACGGCCCACTTGCGTATGTCCATAGAACCTCTGCTTGACTACCGCGTTCTGTTTGGCGGTATCACTAGAACCCAGCATAGTCTGTTGCTTTTCAACTCCTGGTGTTACCTAAGCCGCCACACTAAAAACAGTCTTTGTTACAGGATGAAGTTGATACGGTCCCTAGAGAACCCCATATCTTCTCCCCTCATCTCCTACAAGCTGAACAGCTCATCACAATGGAGCGTGAACTGGACAAGGTATGCCTACACTCTGTGTGTTTTCACACATTTTCAGCAGAAGATCTTTTGCAAGGAATGAAGGGTTATTCATTGTACAAATGCAGTTAGTCCCTCCCACCGGGTTAATTAAACGGAAGAACACATTTCAGCTCATAAATCAGGTTGGATGTCGTGACTGATGCAGTGCTATGCCCATGTACCTAACTGCTCTGCTTTAGATCAATCTAGAAATGGAGTTGTTGAAGTTGGAGACGGAAAGTGCAGACGTCACTCACAAATACTATCTGAGTAAGTTAGATTCAGGATGTCGTAACGTTGCTGTACTTTCAGAAACCGTTACCCTCTGGAGCACCATTGTCTGACTGGTTTATGAGATGTTTCTTGTAGGTCAGAGGTTTACTTCATTGCAGCAGTTTACCTCCCATTTGCAAGATGTGCTGAGAGAACAGTCCAGCCTGCAGCAGAGGCTGATGAAACCGCTGTGTCAGACTAACTTACCTATACAGGCAGATCTTCACAG
>JACXGK010001016.1:66246-80746 GCA_016801125.1 Novumbra hubbsi
AGAGGGTGTTAGAGAGAGGAGAGGACAGAGAGGGTGTTAGAGAGAGGAGAGGACAGAGAGGGTGTTAGAGAGAGGAGAGGACAGAGAGGGTGTTAGAGAGAGGAGAGGACAGAGAGGGTGTTAGAGAGAGGAGTTTGCAGCCAAGGCTGTCTGGACGTGTCAGGGGGAGAGACATTTGGATGACGTGAACGCTGTCAACTCCCTCCACTTTTCATCTTCCTCACCCTTCTTCACCCAGAAACCTGGAAGGGGAGTCAACATCCCGGGGAGTGTAGGGGAGTGTAAGAAAACGCAGCCCAAACAAAGCACATAATGCCTTTCATCAGCCGCTGTGCTATAAAAACTCAGAACGTACTGAGACTGAGTCAACCAAGTCAATTAGATCAGTTACTGCAGGCGCAACTGTAACGCTGCACATTCCTTGGACTAAAAAGACAAATGTATAATCATTAACAGATGCTCAAAATGTTTTGCTGATTTGGTTTGACGTTGTCTCCAAAATCTTAGACATTAGACAACAGCCATAAAAGCAGAGGAGTAGGCCACTAGACTTTCCTTAAGCCTCACCGTACCAAACAGGGCCAGGCTTTTGGAACGGCAGGCTGTGACTTTACCTTGAAGGATCTACCAGTTTGTAAACAACGCCCGTGGGAGATGTGGCGCTGGGCACCCCAGTAGACATAAAATACAGTTCGCCTGTTCAAACAGAAACAGAAGTATTTCATGTCGGTTGAAACTCTAACTGGGTTAAAGGCTAAATTAACTTTTCATGTCAACTAACAATTCATATTTTTTCATACAAACACATTTGAAATTGTATTTATATATGTTGTGTTCGTCTTTGGCCTATGGGCAAACAAAATGTTGTGTACAGTTTAGGCCCATGAGCAAACAAAATGTTGTGTTCAGTTTAGGCCCATGAGCAAACAAAATGTTGTGTTCAGTTTAGGCCCAGGGGAAAACAAAATGTTGTGTTCAGTTTAGGCCCATGAGCAAACCCAATGTTGCGTTCAGTTTAGGCCCATGGGCAAACAAAACGTTGTGTTCAGTTTAGGCCCATGGGCAAACAAAATGTTGTGTTGGTCTTAGACCCATGGGAAAACAAAATGTTGTGTTAATTTTAGGTCCATGGGAAAACAAAATGTTGTGTTCATCACGAGTCTCCCTACCAGCCTCGTCCTCAGCGAAGGATATGATGTACTGGTAGTAGTTGTTGATGAGGCCGGGGAAGGCACAGGTCAAACCGACACCCATACAGATCTCATGGTAGTCCCATTGACCAGGGCTCTTGTTCTCCTGGAGGCTCATCATACGCCTTTTGGTGAAAAAACACATTTTATTCGAGTTTCTTTTCATTGGGTTTCACTTTTAACCTACATCGAAACACTGCGCGCAACAATCAAGAACACGTATTAACCTTTGTAGTACATTTTTAGATGAAAATAAATGTTGTTTACTCATGCAGACCCCACATAGGCCACTTTTGATTGTTATTCCCCCCAAAAATTATAAATTAAAACACCTGCATGGACTAAACAAATAACCTTACCCGCTCATAAAGTCCCCAAATATGTACATGCCATTCAGATTGGGATATTCACAGCCTCTGTACACATAGCCTCCAGTCACAGACTTGCCCATCTTATGAGGATAGGCGTAAATCGGGAGAACATCATCTGAGGGAAAGGAAACAAGAACATGGAAGACCTTTCGAATCACAGTGTGAAGGGCCTGTGATTTTCCAGACATCCTGTTGGGAGGATTCCTGGATTTCCTGCTTATTCCCTCCTGAGCACTTCCCATCTAAGCAAATTCTGATGGTTGACCCATGCCCACCCTTTCCACTCTAGTCCCGTTAGTGTATAAGGATAGTACAGCATACTAAATAAATCACATCTCTAAGTGACCCGCAGGATGTCGTCATTACTAAGAGTATCGGACTTGGCCATACAGCAACTCATCCAGGATGAGTCTACAGGACGCCCACCTAGAGATCTGTTGGCGCACAGCTTCTTGTCATAACAGGAGAAGCCCTCTTTGGCCCTCCAGCCGTAGTTCCTTCCCTTCTCGATGATGTCGATTTCCTCAAATTTGTTCTGGCCCACGTCCCCGCAGAAGATACGGCCCTTCCCCTCCTTAGTCAGGGGGTCCCCGCGGTCCACCGAGCACCTCCGTGAGAGAAGGAAGAGGGAGGGGACCAATAGAACAACGGTTGACACGGATAGCAAGTTATCACCCCGGTGCTGTGATAGTTGTGACTACCGCTCACGAGGGGAACGGTGTGAACCCAGAGTGGTTGGGGGGGGGGCACCTCCACATGTTGCGCACTCCGTAAGCGTAGACCTCCGGGCGTGCTCCGCGCTCGTACGCGAAGGGGTTGTCAGAAGGGATACGGTACAGGGGACCGCGGTCGTTGTCGTCCACGTCAATGCGGAGAACTTTGCCTAAAAGGGCTGACCTGTTTACCAGAGGAACACGACGTCGCTCTGGTCAGGATCACGGAACAAGGGCTACGTCCCAACGGTTTGATGTGTGATCCCACTTCCTTACTTGTTCTGAGCATTTCCGTACTTCCCAAACGGGTCCCCGGCCATCCCCCCGTCTCCGGTGAAGATGTACAGATAACCGTCGTCAGCAAACATCACCATTCCACCGTTGTGATTGGACGCAGGCTCGTCAACCTCGAGGATTATCCTGAGATGGAGTTTGTGACAGGACACGCGACAGGTCTGAACCGTCTCTCAGAGGAGCATGCATTCCCAATCCTTCAGTCATTATAACAACACTAAAAGCAAACTACCTTTGCGATAGAAACCACAGGAGCGTTTGTGAAGCCAGAAGAAAACACATACGGTAGTAAGTATTGGCACCCTTAATGAAATTGAGCAAATGTAAATGCAAAAGACAATGCTAAGAAAAATTAAGGGAACACGTAATCATCATAATATAACACCAAGTTAATTCAATTTCAGGGAGATCAGTCTGTCCAGTTAGGAAGCATAAGTGATTGGAAATCAATGTCACCTGTTTTGGTGCAAGTAACAACAGGTGCACTGGAGAGGCAGCAGCAAGACAACCCCCAGAAAGAGGATGGTTTTGGAAGTGGTGGCCACAGGCAATTGCTCTCTCCTAATCTTTCCTTACCGATTATTCTCTAGTATTGTGTTTTGCAAATGTCCTTGTCACTACTGGTAGCATGAGGCAGGACCTTCAGCCCATTCAGGTTGCACAGGCAGTCCAACTCCACCAGGATGGCACATCCATATGAACGCTGTCAACACCCTCCCAGTACAATGTCAAGAGCATGGAGGAGATACCAGGAGACGGGCCATCACATGAGGGGAGCTGATTTAAATTAAATACCTGAATATTTTAACCTGAAACATGGTTGCCTCTAACTGGAGATTGAGACCGGGCTGTGAATGGCCGTCTGAATTAAAGAACATTGCCTACAAGCACAAACCCAAGACAATCAATGATCTGGAAAGGTACTGCATGGGGTGCACCCTCCCTCACAAAAGGGGCACCTACCTTGTCGGGCCTCACAGGATGAGGCTCAGGGCTGGTCCTGCTCCAGGGGAGGATTCACTAAATATGGATTGTATGGGTGCCTATACTTTTCAAACTTATGATCTGCAGAGACAAATCCCACTACTAAGTGAAATGTTTTGTGGTTGACAAATGATTGTGTTGTATTGAAAGTACATGGCCCCCCTCAATGTTGGACATACTTTTGCCATTTAGTTTTGCTCAACTTCAGGAAAGGTTGTTGATACTCGTAGGATAGTGCCCCAAATGGCACATTCCTCCCCACTACCCTTGACCAGAGCTGGCCTCAAAGTGCAGTTTGGGAGTGGAAACTCTACCTCTCAGAGGCGTGGTCCACTACGTTCATGTCACCTGAAGAGACACGAAACTCGCTGATCCTGATCCTCTCGTCGAAGCCGACCTCCACGGAGTAGTACACGTACAGCTTCCCGTTGTACTTATAGTCCGGGTGAAAGGTCAAGCCCAGGAAGCCCCTCTCGTCCCCCTCCCAGGGAGACGTCAGCACGGTCTCTGTGATGTTCAGGAACGGCTTCTCCAGTTTGGAGCGGTCCGGCAGGTACGTCCACACCAAACCCACCTACGGTACCGTTACGTCCTTGTCCGTTTAAATGAAACCAGCACAAACACACCACAAAACAAACACACTCTGGAGACCTCTCCAGGCCTCGCAAAATTCCCCCCATTGAGCTTTCCGGTCTGGGATTATAAATTCGATGTCTGACACCACGGCGCCATACAAGATTTCTGGAGATGGAGCCCAAACACACCTGTTCGGCTACGAAGAAGCGGTGTGTGCCGTCGTTGGCGTGCACCATAGCCAGGGGGTTCCGCAGCCCGTTGGCCACCTCCTCCAGACAGAGCTGTAGGCAGCCCTCTGGGTTGGCCGCGACCCGGCCCAGGTTCTGGGTCAGTTGCTCATTCCTGAGGGGTTTTGTTTATCTTTTAATTGTATATATTTATCGGGATCTAAAAACGACACTAAGGAGAATTTGCTGGAACCCTGAACCCGTGCCAACCGGCGGCGGTCCTACCTGAGGATGTGTGGGAAACAGTAGTCTGGGTCATCCAGCTGGAGGTCCTGGCAGAACCGGATCTGGTCCCGCTCGGCTTCGGCATGCTGTGGTTGGTCTGAAAGCAAAGTGATAGTGGAACGGCATTTGGACCAGAACTGAGAGCAGTAGTCTGGGCAGAGGCCAGGGATGGTTCTGGTGGGAGTACTGGGGTCCTCAGCATCGAATAGGTGAGCTGCATAGGGAGAGCATTCCTAAAGGAGGAGAGAAAGGGAGACAGGAGAAGACTATTTCCTGAAGCACGCTCACTGTCCATGTGAGGGGATATGTTTGTAATTACGAAATGCATTATGCAGTTGGCCAGAGCGCTACATAATGATATTACGGTGTAACGCACCGTAGTTAGACACGACGTAAGACAAGTCAGACGATTTTTTTTGTTGTAATTTGGACCAATATTCTGTTGTATCACAAGCTACAAACTTGCAAAATGTAGTAAGGTTATCGATGTAATCTTGAAAGATCAAATTGTTCGACCTTTACCCGAGCTTATCATTTACCTGACAGAGAATGTCTTGCACGTATCCAGCACAGTTGGCATATCCATAATAGTCAAAATTGTCCATGATTTTGTAGAATTTCGCCATTAACTCTTGGTCTTTCACAGAATCACAGCAGCCGAATGCATTGTACATTGTGCAGAACTGGAGATCCTCTTGAGGCTTAAAAGGGGGCTTAAAATCCAGACATTGCGGGTGTAGGAACACAGGTGCAATCCAAAATCCCAACAAGCATAAACGAATGAAATGTGCGTGCCAGACACAGCCGAGAAGGTCACAATAATACCGCATATTGCTGTATTAGTTCCACTTCTCCACTAAAACTTCATGGATCCGAAAGTTAAGCAAACTGGAGAAAAAAATAGACTCCGTCCGGTTAGGTGGTCCCGTGGTCGAGTGTGTGTGTGTGTCTGAGATATATGAGAAAGAGCGTTCGGTTCGCTGTACTTTGTTCTACAACTTTAATAATCAACTTTGATCCGGTTGCAGTGACCAGCAATCGGTCGAATGTAGAAGACCTTTTTTATTCCACGTGTTCAGGTCGTATTTATACAATTGGTAACTTTGCTGTTCGCATGACACAAATCCGGACTAAGTCTAAACAAATGTTGATGTTTGTACTTCTCTGTAGACATGCTTTAAATCAGGCGTAAATTTCGGTTTACGATTCATCATAACCCCCATCTTCCTTAAACTCTGAACAAATGCAACTCGGCCTCATAGTATTAAGTAACGTGTATTACGTATTTCCATAAGACTTTATGTTTGGTTTCGTGAGGCTACAAACAGTTTTCCCATTAAAGTGTATATATGTACATGCATAACACAAAAAAGCATATTTGCTGCCAGTATTTCTCTCGATGAGACACAGCCGGCCATTTGTTTTTATTTCTAGATTATTACTCAATCTGATATGGTGATGGTGCAAATCCACCCACCAACTCCTAACTCAACCTTTTTCGTTCTCTGTTTCCTTTTGTTTGGAGTTGAAAATACGTTGAAAAGACTTCTTGCAGATTCAAAGACTTCAAATTATTTTGCTCTGTGGGTCGGTACTGCCGACATGGTCTCATTGGAATTCGTAAACAATTATACAAATCTTATTATTATATTTGACATGGATTCTAAAGATACATTACGTTGGGAGTAATAATAATTGGAATATGTAAACCTTTTTATGAAAATGTTTATTTATTACATTCGTAAGATTATTATATTATACATTATATGGACAAAGGTTTTGGGCCACACCTCAATATTCATTGAATTCAGATGTTTCATTCAGTCCAATTGTCAAAGGTTTATAAAATCAAGAACCTAGCCATGCAGTCTTCCGTTACAAACATTTGTGAAATAAGGGGTAGTTCTCAATGAATTTGTACCTTAATAGGACAACTTTAAATGGTGTTATTGCAAAGTGGAAATGTTTAGGAACCACGGCATCTCAGCCATGAAGTGGTAGACCACACAAAGTTACAGTGGGGTCAGTGAGTGCTGAGGTGCCTAGTGCGTACAAGTTGCCAATGCACTGTTGACTTAATAACTGCAGAGTGCCAAACCTCTGGTGTTAACATAAGCACTTAAAACTCTGCACGGGGAGCATCATGGCATAGGTTTCCATTGTTGAACAGCTGTATGCACGTTCAGATGGAGTGGTGTAAAGCACAGCGCCACTAGACTCTGGAGCAGAGGAAATGTGTTTCTATGGAGTGATGTATCACGATTCTCTATCTGGCAGTCTGATGGACGAGTCAGGGTTTGGTGAATGCCAAGAGAACGTTTCCTGCCCGACTGTAAAGTTTGGTGGATGAGGGATACTGCTATGGGGTTGTTTATCTGGGCTAGGCCACTTAGTTCCTCTGAAAGGAAATGTTAATGTCGCAGCTTACCAAGACATTTTGGGGTAAGACCCTTTTCTATTCCAGCATGATTCCCAATGCACAATGATTGGTCCACAAAGGCATGGTTGGATGAGTTGGTGTGGAAGAACTTAACTTGCATGTACAGAGCCCAGACCTCAATCCTATCGAACACCTTTGGGAACCCCAGTGCTGTGATACCTAACCCAAACCAAACCTTAACTTTTTTGTTTTATAACCTAACCCCAAACCTTAACCCCAGTGCAGTGATACCTAACCTTAACCCAAACCTTAACCCCAGTGCAGTGATACCTAACCTTAACCCAAACCTTAACCCCAGTGCTGTGATACCTCATGTTAACAGTAACATGAACATACATTTACTCATCCATCAAAAAATCTCTAGTCCCTGTATGGAGCACTGGGTAGGACATCTATCTGCAAAGCTGAATGTAACCAGTTTGAGACACTGCTTTTATATGTTGTGTAATTTTGTAACAGATTATGTGTTTTCATAGCATTCATGACATAAATTTCATGCCTCATCAGTCAAGAGTACAGTTGCATCTTTGTATTTGTGACAACACTGGTATTCTGCTGACACTTAGTGGCAGTCTGTTGATGGGGTTTAGGACATAACAATGTAAATTGCATTCTCCATAGAGTCAATAAGAGAAACACATGAGTTAAATTATACCACTTTGGGTGACATCATTGGTGTTTTATTTTTAGTAGATGCTAGGTACATTGTCAAATACAATGGCAACATGTAATGTAAACTGTTGTTGAGTAGTTGTTGCAATATTGTTGCCGTTTTTGGTGCAATTTTACCTTTGACACTAGATGGCGACGTGTCCATGCTTCTATTTTCACCAACAAATCTCACTTGAGCCAAAACTTTAATCATAGATATGGTTAGAGACCTTAATTGGGAGAATGTGTTATACCATAGACTCCGCCATTTTAATGTAGTCAACTGGGTTTGACTCCCACTGCAATTGGCTGAATATTCCTGCTGATCCTGTGAGTCGGTAGCTGATCCCCCGTTGACCCAGTTGTTATTTGATAACCAGCTACTTCAACTTGGTCATCAAAAGGGATCCGCAAACACATTTAACTGAACTATTTTTTAAAAAGTGGATGTAGCGCTAGCAGCCCATCCAGTAACACACGTTGCACAGAAACACAGAAAATACCTACATCTCTAGGAATTTGTTAAACAATTAACAACTTCGTCTTTATTTTTTACAGTTCCAGAAAATACTTATACTGTTATAGCTTTGTTGTTTAACAAGTAGCCTGTAGCTATTTTTTATAAAAAATATTATAATTATTGCAGCTTTGTATTTGGTTAATGCTTTCGAAAAGCATACTGACCTTCGTTTAATACCAACCTTAACTTTCTAGATATTCAAATGGTTGTTCTGATATGCATTTTGTCTGTTTCGCCATTTACTGGAGTGCCAAACTTGTTCAGTGGGACCATTGCGCAAGCCTGTTTAATCTACCTGCTCGGACTGTTTCTTTGGAGTAGCCTAACCTACCAACGTTCCTGATTGGTTCCCCAACAAATCTAGAGTTGGTTGAATCCAGTTTGAAGCAAATTCAATCTAAGTCTGATTCCAACTTGGTCTGTCGTAGGCCAGATGGACGAAATTATTTGTTTGCTTGACGAGAACATTTCAGTTTTTTTAATATTGTCTGGCTGAAAATAAACCCGCAACGGACACACAAGCTCTGACATCACGGATTTGAGAGCACTTGCTGAGGATCAGAGAGGCTATAACGCTCAGCGGTGCAGGGGGAGATCCTGCCGGTCACTCTGTGAATCTGGTGTTCTCGGCTAATACGCTTTTTCTCTTCCTGTCTTGTGCGTAAAAACTGTCTCTCCAGCCTTCACTCTGATAGTCGGAATGCAAACGAAAATCGACATTATACCGGATTGAAAACAAAACAGCATTTGAAGTATTTTCGGAATTTTACCAGGGGATTATTCTGGGTTCGGCAACTTGCCTGCTTGTCTACCTATTTGGGTCACCCGCTCAGCTCCAACGCGCGTGTTTTTTTTATTCATATTTTATTCTTGCCCGCCGAATTGAAATTTAGAATAATGTACTCTAACATGGATCAGGTTTTCTTTAAAAAGTCACAGTTGATGCTCGGTTAGACATCTTATAGATTGGGAAACTGCCGACTACCATCGTACCCAGCATCGCAATATCAGAAGAGGAACATGGCCAAACATTCGGACGGACTCTTGCGAGATGACTTGAATAGGCTCACTGACGAGGAGCTTTCTAGGTTTGGCAAAGAAGATCTGATAAGGAGGCTACGGAGAGCGGATAACGAAAAAATGAACTTAATGGTGGAGCACGGGAACATGATGAAAGACGTAAACCGAAGACTACAGGTCCACCTTCACGAAATCCGCAGCCTCAAAGAGATAAACCAGAAGCTTCAGGACGACAATCTAGAGCTCCGTGAGCTCTGCTGTTTCTTGGATGACGACCGACAAAAGGGCAAGAAGCTGTCCCGGGAGTGGCAACGTTTCGGCCGCTACACTGCCGGAGTGATGTGGAAGGATGTCGGCGTGTACCAGCAGAAGCTGAAAGATCTAGAAGCCAACCAGGATTCCATGATGCGAGAAAACCTTGAATTGAAAGAGATCATTCTGATGCTGGACGAGGAAAGGAACGGAGCCGGGTCACGGAGCTCCATAGACTCCCAGTCCAGCCTAACAAACCTGAACGGCGGGACAGGAACGGTGCGGGACGTCGGGGATGGGAGTAGTACCTCAAGCACAGGCAGCGCAGGTAGTCCCGACCACCACCACAACCACGTACACAAGCCGACCGGGGACAAGACGACATCTCTGCGGAGGTCTATGGACGACCTGTCTGTGCCCCAGATCCACAGGATCCCCAATGGACTGAATGGTGAGCCCATTTATTAATTATAGGATGAAAGAATGCCTCCAGTGCACATCTACAGATGCAGCGTGGGTTCAAATCTGTCTCTCTGCTCTATCAGAAAACCACCTTTTGCTTTCCTGCCAAAAAGGAATTTGCTGAAAACATTTAAATCATGCAACTTTAATGTATACGTTTTAGACTTCCAATGCATACATGTGGGATAGCTGGTCAAGAGTTGTGCAGGCTTGCGATGACTCTGCAGTCATGAAGACACATGTCTTTCTGAATATGCCCTAGCTCTAGGATTGAGTAAAGGTGACTGTGATTTTAATAGGTCTATAGCCCTGGAAAATAATTACTTTGAGGTCAGCGAGACAGTGTTTTTTTACTTGAAACCCCAATGCTGTTCATGATTGTTTTTTTAGTTTTTTTTTTTAAAGGCATCTGCCAAATATATACTTTTGACTGGAGTCGTGAGGGGTACTAGTGATGCAACCTTTAATTTTACCAGCCTGAATCGTACCAACTTAGAATGTTCTCCTCATTCACATCTGACAGACATCAGAGACCTGCTATCATGGTCACAGCAGCCTTATCAGAGAGGAGTCATGCAGGTTTGGGACACGCCCGAGTCATGACCTTGTGACTTGAGATTGTTGACACTGAAAGTCAGATAAGGACCTGTCAACCCCGAAACCAGGACGTTCTCCAAACAATGTCCCTCTGTGGTTCTAGTTAGCATTTCAATATGTTCCTGGCACACCAAACCCAACATTTCTTGGTGCCTTCTATTGCGAGATAGGGATGTCTCCCAATGTGGGAAGGCATGATGGTTATTTTGTGTTTGTCATTTTTAAACATAATAGAATCAAGTTCTTTATTGGAAGGAGCCCGTTTGCTGATGGAGCCTAAAAGTCTTTATCTTATCTTATAAATATGCTCTAAATCCCATCCCTGCCTTCTCCTAATTCCTCCTATTAAACAACTTCTGCCTACTGCTTTTTATTTCGTCAAACCCTCTCAGCCGGTGATTAACTTTGAGGCCCTTATGCTAACTAGCAGCATCCGGATAGTTGGTTACAACATGCTTCAGGTGAGCTACAGCCAACACAAAGTGGTTATGTGGTTAGCCAGTATTCTATACATAAACGTCTGTGGCTGGTTGAAGGTTATGTGACCACTGTTGTTAATGGTGAGTAGCAAATAAGGCAGACCACCAAGGTACTTCAACAAACTCCCTGACCACCAAGGTACTTCAACAAACTCCCTGACCACCAAGGTACTTCAAAGACATTTTAGAGAAGCCAGTCATAGGGGAGACAGAGAAAGAGAGCGGTATTGTTTAGTTGTAATTTCTTTTATATTCACTGACTATGAAAAGGGACTTATCGCAAGGGTTATAGTGGAATGGATGGTGATGCGTAATGTGAGGTCATTTACCATATCAGTGTGTTGATGTTTACCTATAGTCTCAGAATCTTCTCAAATGGTTGGGCTGGACTCGAAGGCATGAGTTCAGTATTTGCGAGATTGGACCCAATGTAGACTGCAACTAGACTGAGACTACATTTGGGTTTATATCCACTCACACATACACAGAAACACGCTGCCTTCCAGGCGGTGTGTGAGTTGTGTGGAGAGAAGTCTGCCAGAGGCGTGTGTTTGTGTGTGTGTGTGTGTGTGTGCGCGCATGTGTGTGCGTGAGGGAATGTTTGCTCTGCGGTTTGTAAGGAAAACCATTAAACACATGGTATGAATTGCCAGCACAGCACTTCTCCTGTCCTGTGGAGACAGGCGGGCCAGATCGAAACCCGCTGGAAAGAGACAGTCAGAGGAAGACGATCACTTCCAAAACCTGCCTACTGGGTATTGAGTGGTACCAGGAAATGTATATAATAAAAACACCTGCAAGTATGTCACTGATGCAGTTAGGTTTTTAATGTAGCATTTAGTTACTCTGACGCTACACTTGTTAATATGTCTGGAAGGACTTTGTTCATTTGTTTTCGTCCACAGACGGTCTAACGGGTAATGGGATGTTGTTACAACGGTGTCATTGATACTGTCACGGGCTTAGCTGTCATATCAGCCAAGGTGTTTGTTGCTCCAAGGCAAAGGTTGGTGGTGACCGCGATGGTGGTGACCGCGATGGTGGTGACCGCGATGGTGGTGACAGTGTGGCTAGTCCTCTAATTACCTCAAATCTGCTGCATGGCAGAACTAATGAGGATTATTCATAAAAATCTGCAGCCCGAACCAAACCCTATTTTCTTCATAGTGTGCTACCTTTGACCAGAGTTCAGAAGGTTCAGAGAAGATGAAAACTGCCCCCTAAACAGGGAATAAGGTGCCATCTGGGGCACACACTAATTATTGCCCTCCTCTCAACTTCCAGCCGGGCCGGGGCGACAGGCAAGTCACCCTGTTCTCACGGAGACAGCGGCCCCCAAGCACAGCAAACCGTCCGGAGGCTGGCTTCTTAAGCAGGCTCCACCCTGTAGTCAAGTCCAGTTTCAGACAAACCCTGTTCAACGTCATAGACCCATTATTCATTGGAAGGTTCCGTCTGCTAATGGATCCTAAAGGTCTTTATCTTATCGTAGATATGCTGTTAACACCATCCCCTCCCTTCCACTCCTGTCTAATAAACAACCTCTGCCCGCTGCTTCCTACTTCCTCAAACCATCCTTTCAGCAGGTGATTAACTCTGGGGTCCATATGCTAACTATTAGCGTACGGACAGTTGGCTGGACAATGAATCAGAACAGCTACAGACTTGAGTCCTTAATGCCTTATGTTCGTCTCTTTTGTCCATGCGGTTAAGGCTAATCAGTGTTTCTGTGCTCCAAATTGTGCTCTCGTTCCTACCTAGTGGACTACTTTTCCCAGGGGACCATAGAGCTCTGTTTAAAATTAGTGCACTTCTTAGCAAGTAGGGTTCCATTTGGGAATAAGCGTTAGACTGGTTCTGTGACAAAGCCATTGTTATTGTGGGCAGTGGCCTTGGTTTATTAATACTCTGATGGACAAACTGTATTGATCGCAGTGCACTGTCGCGTCAATAATAATGTGGCCTGGTTTTGAGGCAAGCTGCTCTGTGCCCGGCTGGCTATTGTGTTCTGATAGGTCCAGTAATCGTGTCATCGCCTGCAAAGGCCTGTTAGCGACTGTTTTCATCTGCTGCTGGTCGGGAGTCAGCTAGTCACTCGCATAGTTCTACCACCAAAGATAGTTCTTTGTCATCTGGCATTCCCCTGGCTGTTTGATATAGAGTATGTGGTGGTGTTAGAGTTATAGCCTACTTATTGGCTCCCTGTGCTCTCCGACCTATTAAATCAACCTCTAAGGCCAGAGGAATGAGGTGCCTCTGTTGGTTTTACCCGTAGCTTTATTTATCGCCCGGCCCATGTGGGGGGTCTTGTCTGCCGCCGTTTCTGCCCCTCTTATTTGCATGCATGTGTGTCTCTGTGGGGGACATGTACGTGTTGAGCCTTTACAGGAGGGTTTCCTATGGTTCCTGTAACATGACGTTTGATGTACACAGCTCGAATGATGACAGTGGATCCAGGCCTCTTGTGTGTGTTTGTCTGCGTGTGTCTCTTTGTGTGTGTGTGTTCCTGTGTGTGTGTTTGCATTAGACCACCAGGGTGCTAATCAATCAACAATCAACAAGGACCACGTTTTTTGACATTACAAAGTTTATATCACTGGTCTACACGATAACTAGTTTTCATGTAAGACTGAACTTGAAAAAACGTATCTTTCTCCGTTATGTTAAAGAAATAACATTCTACGCTATGGTGGTTGTCCTTTTGTTAAGCTTTTCCGTCTTTCAATGCTAAACAACCTTCCCAATATACTTCTACGCTTTTGTTTTAATGACAATCACGATGATAACCCGGAAAAACACACTTACAATAGCGACGCCTCTGAGGAGACGCTGTGGTCCAGCTAATGGATGGCTGTCTAGATATTCCTCCCTTGTCTCGTGTTGAGGACTCGCCCTGCACTTCATCACGCCCTGAGGCGATTGGACGGCCTGAATAGTTTGCAGTGCAGTGATTGCTCTTATCTTGTTTGGAGAGGGGATGAAGGGGATGTTGACTTGGGCTGAGATGCCGGTAGTGCAGTGGGGAGGTGTGCCGGGTGAGCGTACCTCTACTTGGCCAGATGCATCACTATTCAAAACACCTTTAAGATGTATTCCTGGGGAATGGGTTCGGGTTGGTATTAGAACTGGCTGTGGCTCGTTAGGTTGGCTCAGCCCTGGTTTAAAGACTCCAGTACACTAGTTCTTCTGGGTTATTGTGCTCTTAATGACCCTGTAGCTGTGTGCTTGGTGGTTTGTCTATATTTGTGTATTGGCTTCTGTCCTGTTTCGGCTCCGGCTCATTGCCTGCCTGATGACAGGGTTTAAACAGGGAGTGGAAAGCCAGACTCGGGGGCTGTGTGTGGGGCGCTACGGGTCTGTGTGTGGGGCGCTACGGTTCTGTGTGTGGGGCGTTATGGGTCTTTGTGTGGGGCGCTATGGTTCTGTGTGTGGGGCGCTATGGTTCTGTGTGTGGGGCGCTATGGTTCTGTGTGTGGGGCGCTATGGTTCTGTGTGTGGG
>JACXGK010001017.1:0-22226 GCA_016801125.1 Novumbra hubbsi
AAAAACTTAACATTTTTCAGTCTTAAGATGTTGTCTTTGTACTGTCTTTGATTAAATATTATGATAAATTACATCAAACGTTACAGAAACAATGTTTTTATGTATAAACAACTTTACCTATTTCAGACCAAGAGGATAAACCTTAAAGACTTTGAGGGAATTAATGCATCTTCCATTATCTTGAGAGTAACCACAGTAGGTTGAGACATTTGGGGAAGCACAAAGAAAATATAAATGAACCAGAAGACAGAAAGAGATGGAAAGAAGGACTGAACATCTTGGAAAGTCATATACTATATTTTTTGGAATAAACAACTATGGATGCCTTAACAAAAGATCTGACACAACTTTGTGATGAAGTTTTAATAGTGAACAGAACTCACCAGTGACTGTGATTTGGAGGGAAACACTGAGTTGTGATGCCTGGGGACGATCTTTTTTACCCCCGTAACACTGGTACTGATTCACCAGGTCAGACTGAATGGTGATGGTTTTAGAAGGTGAATCAGGATTCTGTAGTTGATCATTTCTGTACCACCTGTATGTCCAGTCTGTGTAGTCTGATATGTCACACTGCAGAGTAACAGTCTCTCCAGGGTAGATGAGACCATGAGGAGAGACACTCACTGAGGCTGTAGGCAGATCTGTAGAAACCACAAACATCAATGTAACTACAACAGTTCTTGGACATTTCTTTTTCAAACATTCAATGCTACACATGTCAGTAAAGTAGGGGAGAGTGGGCTGAGATAACCCCTAGAGTTATTTGAGAATTACTTTGTTTCTTGGTGAACATCTGAACATCCTTTTCATAGAATACCAAAAATTGTTTCAGTGACACCATCTATTTGGTAACTTTGTTTATTGTGTGTTATGTTTAGTTGTGTGCTCTCTTCCACACTGACTTTTGCCGATAACTAATAAATTGATTATAAAACACTTATTAATAAATTCTGTAGTTGTAGTAATTGTTGTATGTCATTGTGTTTAATGGCATTTAATCATGTTTTTTTCCACAAACAAATAAATAAATAAATAACATTTCTCAAGTTCAACATGTGATATGTTGTCTTTGTACTATTTTAAATTAAATGTACGTTTACATGATTAGCATATCATTGCATTCTGTTATTATTTGCATTTTATGCAGCATCCCAACTTTAATGGAAACAGAGTTTTATTATCTTAAACGTTACAGAAACAATGTTTTTACGGATCATACATATACAACAGAATCACCCATTTCACACAAAGAACACGAGGAAGGAAAAGTTGTGTCAGAGATCCAGAGGATAAAGCTTGGACACATGACGTGAACAGGGCCGGCCCTAGGCATAAGCATCATAAGACTGCCAGGAGGCCCCGAAACGCTAGGGGGCCTCAGACACTAAATATGAGGGGGCCCCCAAAAGGCTTGAGCCGGCACCTTGAACGTGACCACAGTAGATTAAGACAGACATTTGTGGAAGTACTGATGGAGTTTTAATAGTGAACTCACCAGTGACTGTGACATGGAGGGAAACACTGAGTTGTGACGACTGTGGATGATCTGCTCTAGTCCCGTAACACTGGTACTGATTCACCAGGTCAGACTGAGTGGTGATGGTTTTAGAAGGTGAACCAGTATTCTGTACTTGACCCTTTATTTGCCAATAGTATTTCCAGTCTGTGTACTCTGATATGTCACACTGCAGAGTAACAATCTCTCCAGAGTAGATGAGACAATGAGGAGAGACACTCACTGAGGCTGTGGGCCGATCTGTAGAAACAACAAACATCAGTGCAACTACAACAGTTCTTGGACAGTTTCTTTCTCCACCATTCAGGGTCACACATGTCAGTAATGTAGGGGAGAGTGAGCTGAGATAACACATAGAGGTTTTACATACTGACTTTGTCTCTTGGTGAACATCCCAACTCATTTGAAACATGTTGCCTGCATGAAATGCTAAATTGGTCTTATTTTCGCACTTTCTATCTGATAACTAATTGTATTTTTCCAAAAACAACAATTAAAATTGTTGTATTTGTACTTTTGTCATATAAAAAGGCATCTGCCATTCAATGGTATTAGATTAGCATTGTGTTGTAATAGTAAAATGAAATTATTTTTACAAATATAGATACTTAAGTACATACTCAACTTGTTTAGCAAGTAATTTCAAATATGTGTGATTGATAATGTGAATTATCATACTCAGCAGGAGAAACAGAATACAGACTGTCACTGAGAGGATGATTTGGATACTACATATCCATGTTATCCTGTAAAAGCACCATCACTCATGGCCAGGTCATTACTGATGAGGTCATTACTGATGAGGTCATTACTGATGAGGTCGTTACTGATGAAGAGAAATGCTACTTGCTTCAAAACACAGAAATTATCAAAAGAGACTAAACCCTTTTGGGAAAAGCACATGAACCAGTAGACACTCTTTATCCGAAGACGCTGAATATTGTTCAGTGTTCATGGCATTTAAGGTTAAATAAGTCATCTTATGATTCATCACTAACGGTTTTACCGTTTTAAAATATGTTTGTCTGTGCATGTGCAGTAGAAGCTAAGCAAACGTGAATTACAGGCTCCTAATTTAAATGATAATGGCTTGTCTTTCATGCTTTTTCAAATCATATTGAATAGTTTTTGAAGTGTGCAACTAGTGCACTTAAACATTCTGAAGTTGGTCCTCAGTAAAACTCCAACCCTGGTTATTGGCCTGCTGGTAGGATACTGGTGTCTTGCCCAAAGCACAGGCCAGAATAGGTTAAGTGAGTGAAATTATTCATCACTAATTGTGTGTGCAGTGTTCATTTCTCTTCTCCACTATAACTAACACAAGGGATTGAAACAACAGAACATAGAAAAAGACTAACTAGAACTAAAATACAATGAACACAGAAATGCAACAGCCAACACAGCATAGAACACACTGTTACACCAAGAGTCCAAGCAAATCTCAAAAAAGCCATTTTTTCTTGTTAAAATATACTTGGCTACTGGTAACGATCTGTTTCAAATGGATTATAACCAATAATGCCTGTTATCAGGTCTAGAATCTGCTTACTATTGTGAAACGGTTTTACACAGAGAAGAAAAATAATATACTTTTAAAGGAAGTCACACTCTATAGTGCTCTAACAAAAAATACCTCCTTTCATCTTGACAGTTGGACTATGGTGGGACGATTGGTGTTTGATGTCACTGTGTTGATCAGCCTGACAGTAGTGTGTTTGAAACGTCTTTCCTAGTTGCTGGTCAGGTTAATAGTCACACTTGCTAAGCAGACCTGTGTGGAACCAACAGTAGAATTCTGTGGTTTCAAAATGGTTGTGTTTCCTTTTTCCACGGTGGTCAGGTTAAAAATAAATATGTATGTATATCATTCACTCTCTGCTCTAAAGCTGCAAATATGTTACAGCAATGCACAGTTCTCAGGACAAGAAACAACAAACTGTAAATGAGACACATTTATACAGAACTAAACAAGTGATTGTAATCTAGTTTATCTGTGGGTGTCATGCCCTGGCTGCGGGCCCCTGGCCGTTTCAGGGCATGCCGCCTAGAGAGGCCTCTAGCCCTCTCTATGCCGCTGTGGGCTCCCAGTCAGAGCAGCTGCATTCAGTTGACTCTGATTGGGGAGCCTACTTAGGCTGGGTTTTCACCAAACTCAGTGTGGTTTATTGTTTGTTTGTGTTAAGCAACGCTCAAAGTTTGTCCTTTGTTTAATTCCTCTTTTTCAAGTGAATGCTCTACATGTTATTTGTATATCTTTTTTATGCTAGTTAGACCTTTCATTTTACGTGTACAGTCCGTGTAGTTTGTTTGGTGTTCTTTGGGATTAAATTCACTCTTTACTTTGAATAATGTCTGCGTATGGTTCCACTCCACACCGCAACCGTGACAGTGGGTGTGCTGCTGCCCTCAGTCTTCTGTCAGTGGTGAAAAAAACATTTGCGCCTTTCAACAAAATGGAACTCCCAGATCACAATAAATTCCCAGTCTACAACACCCTAGAAAACCAACTCTATATAATTATTAATGTGTTCAAAATGTGGAAAAGGTCATTTTACATATGCCAAAAATATAATTAACAGGCCTTTAATTACGGCTGGTAAATGGACATGGTTTTAGATGTTGAACCAGGACTCTGTTGTTTATCATACATGCCCCAATAGTGCACCCAGTCTGTGTATTCTGAAATGTCACACTGCAGAGTGCAACCTCATCAGTGTGACTGCAACCGTTCTTGGACATTTCTTTCTCCACCATTCAGGGTTATTTTGGAAACCTTACACGCTATAGAAACTACATTTTTACGGATCATACCTACACAATTTAATCACCTATTTCACAGAAAGAACACAAGGAGGGAAAGGCTGTGTCAGAGACGAAGAGGATAAAGCTTGAAGACATGGAGTGAATTATATCTACCATTACCTTGAGAGCGACCACAGTAGATGAGGGTATTCAACACTACAACAAAGACAAATAACATAATTAGAATACATTGGTAATGTAATTACTGTAAACTCTGCTGCAGTAATAGAGTACTAATATAAACCTTAAGTAAATCTAGTGGTATACATTTAACGCAAGCATAAAGTCAGTACTTACAGAGTATAGCACAGGGTCTAGTGTGATCCATTCTGTCTTGGTGACAAATAACTCTCTCTGAACAACAGTCCTCCTTACAAACCCCTTTACTTCCTGTTTGATGAGAGTCTGTTTTGATCACACCTCTTCACCGTCACACAGACAAAAAGAGAAAGAATCTAGAGACATGAAAAAAACAGTGAACATATTGTGGTAGCAGATGCTTTTCTGTCCAACTTCTCCTTATGATCGGTTCCTCCCATCCTGGTTCCCTCCTCGTTATCAGAAGACAGAATGTTGTAATCAGAAATTGGACCAGGCAGACCCCTGAAATGACATCAGAACTTTGAGCAAGGAACAGTCATGGCTTTCCACACATTACAAGAAGCAAAAGGAGTGATACAAATATATATGGTCATTTCTATTAGAGTTTTGTATAATTTCCTATATTTTGATCCATTCTAATGGTTCTGATTAAATGTGTTCAGCGGGTTAAACCAAAGAGAAAACAACATCAACTAGATAAGTCTAGTCACCTGCCTTCAGGATCCTGACAGAAACCATCTGTCATTCAATTGTATTAGAGCAGCATTGTGTTGTGATGCTAAAATGAAATGGGAGCTTGCTTATTTTACCAATGTAGACGTAAAACACAACGTGTTAAGCAAGTAATTTCAAGCACGAACTAATGTGAATTATCAGTCTAATTGTCTCGTGTTGGCCAGGAGGTAGGACACATGTGCAGGATCATAGCATAATCCATTCCTTATAGATGGTCCCACGTAGTAAATGGAACAAAAACAACAAACATACCTCACGCCAGAACTGAGGCTTCAAGCACAAACAATAACTCACAAGGCAACAAGGCAACTTAAATAGGCTCCCCAATCAGGGACAACTGGCAGCAGCTGTCCTCAATTGGGGAGCCCCCAACAGTCATGTAGAGATGCCTAGAGGCCCCTTCAGTGGCAGATCCTGGCTGTGAGCCCCGGGCACGCAAACATGGCCAGGGGCCCATTGATCCTTTATGGAGTTCTATATCACCTACTGTATGTGTTGTATTTATTTATTCAAATCGAAATAAGTTAGCAAACTGTACATTACACCTGTTTGTATGATAGTATATAGTAGATACGACAGAAAACCTATCAATATCTAAAAGACCAATACAAATCAAGTTGAAATATTCTAAAGACAGAAGTGCATGGACAAGAAAGTAAAGCAGTATAGTTGTGATAGACATGTAGAATACAGACTGTCACAGAGAGACGGAAACAGGAGGAACAGACATGTAGAATACAGACTGTCACAGAGAGACAGAAACAGGAAGAACAGACATGTAGAATACAGACTGTCACAGAGAGACGGAAACAGGAAGAACAGACATGTAGAATACAGACTGTCTGTCAGGGTTCCACCCTACCTGACTGTTTCTGGTCCTTTCGCGCCCTCTGGTGGCCTGTGAGCGATGTGCTCCTCCCAGTCACAAATCACTCCGTCATCAAGCACCTGGCCACCTGCGCACACCTGTCCCTCATCACACTGATCACTGTCCATACTTAGTCACCCGTTACCCTTTGCCCAGTGTCTGTTTAAATGGAATACTAAGCTAGTGTTTTCACGGTCGGTATTAGTGTTTGACTCCTGTGTTTCTACGTAGCTTTTGGCCTTCAAGCCTTTGTTCGCTCCAGATACATATATACGTATATATATATACTTCTGCTCCTCAACTCCTTGATGTTTAACTCTACGGATCGGTACATCGATTCAGTTCGGGAGTTGCTCCTTTTTAATATGTTTGTGTGTGTATGTGTAGCAGCAGCTAAGCAAACGTGAACTACAGGCTCCTATTTATAATGAGAAGAGCTCTTCAAATCATATTTTATAGTATTTGAAGTGTGCAGGAAATGAGCTGAATTTTTCTGAAGTTTGACCCCACTAAGACTCCTACTCTGGTTATGGGCCTGCTGGTAGGATACTGGTGTCTTGCTGCCCAACACAACTTTTACTCCAATTCGTCACTAACTGATGACTTCCCTCCATGTGTTCAGTGTTCATTTATCTTCTCCACTATAAATATGTCCATGTTCACTCCCTGCTTTGAAAGGCTTTAACAAAGATATCTCTTTAACTGTTAGACGTGAAGGACCATTGGTGGGTAGTCATTGTAGGATTTCAAATTCTAAGAGCTGGAATAAAGTGCCAATAAACAATTGTGAACATTTGTCAATGCCCAAATATGTCTGTAGTTCATTGTATTTAATAAATGTAATACCCCTTGAATGAAATTCTACAGAAGACAGTTGATGGCTAGCTTTTTGCCAAGTGTAACATATTAAGGTAGAGGAGGCAGGACACAGACAAAAGACTTCATCAAAATGACCTGAACAAGACATGTCATACGAAACAACTACTGGCCAAGACACAGGGAACTGATTATGGAGGTGATGAGGGTCATCTACACACAGGTGAAATCAATGAACACCAGAGGCTGAAACAAAGGAGCATAGAAAGAGACTAACTAGCACTAAAATACAGCTGTTACCCCAAGTAAAATATACCTGGCTAATAGTTATTATTCATGATTTGTTACCAGGCGTATGATCTGCTTACTACAGTAGCTTGTACGCAGAGAAGATGTAAAGGAAGTCACAATGTTCAGTGTTCCAAAAATACCTCCTCCCTCATCTTGACAGTTGGATTATGATGGGAGGATGTGTTTGATGTCACTGTGTCTGTCAGTCTGACGGTTGTGTTTTAAAAGTGTTTCCAAGCTACTGGCCTGATTCATTGTCATAGACACCTGTAGATTTGCCACCTGCTAAACACACCAGCGTGGAACCAATAGTAGATTTTTGCACACATGTTTTTGCAAAATGTGCAGGTCATTTTCCCCAAAAATATGGACATATCTGTATTTGATCATCTTTAAAAAAATATCTATAGATCAAACTGATGTAGATTGATGTTCTCATATTCACCTCATTATTTATGAGAATATATTTCATAACATGCAAGAAATATTGACTGATTAGAGATCCAATCAAATATGATTCCGAATTAAACTGTACACATTTATTTGTAGTTTTTTTTCCAATTCCAGATGTCAACGTTTATATATATATATCGGAAATCATGTTTTTTAGTGTTTGCATTCCAAGGAACTCAATGTAATACTTGAGATGTTACATTTCGATACATTTTTCACAACCTTATCAATTTGAACGCTTTTTTTTTTGTTATACCATCTGAGTCGCAGTTTCCCAATTCTCCATGTTTTGTGCGTACGCATTGGTCAAAGCTTGAGTGGAGGACAGCACATTCTTACGTTTTTTTATGAATCCCAATGTTAGCGTAGAAACTGGCGTACGTATACTATTATGCGTACCCAGCATTTAGAAATGAGCCCCCTGTCCTTTAGATGTCACTGTCTGACTGTTTTTATTAAACAACCCGCTGGTCATCTGTCCTGTAGATCTGTCACTGACTGCTTTAAATGAAACTCATAATTAACACAACATGAGCATTTAAAATATTTGTCAGTGTCCAATACATTATGGAATACAATGATGCTGATTTATATATATTTTAATTGAAAATGGTAAAACCACATATTATTTGCTAGAAACTCAATTAAAACAGTTGGTAGGAATATTAACCACTATGTTGCATCACCTCTTCTTTTTAAAATATTCTGTAAGTGCTTGGGAACTGTGGAGAACAATTGCTGTAGTTTTTAAAGTTAAATGTTTTCTTATTCTTGCCTGATTTAGGATTTCAGCTGTGCAACAGCTTGGGGTCTCCTTTATTATATTTCTTTTTTCATAATGCAACAAATGTTATTAATGGGTTACATGTCTGGACTGTAGACAGGCCAGTTTAGCACCCAGACTCTTCTACTAAGTTAACCTGCTGTTGTTATATTTGCAGAATGTGGTTTGATATTGTCTTGCTGAAATAAACAAGGCCTTCCTGGATGGCAGCATTTGTTGCTCCAAAATGTATATTATAATCAGCATTAAAGGAGCCTTCACAAGTGTTCAATTTTTTTTTACATTAACCTGATAAAGAGTAGACCGAACAATTCCGTTCATGTGTTGATTGGTAAAACATTTAAACAGGTCACTTGAACCTAATGTGATTCTTCCACATTTCTATGTTACGAAAGAGAGGCTGATGAATAACAAGGTACACAGTTTAGATTTCTGTGTGTGTGTCCAGGACAGCAGGTACATCTTATCTGTACTGTTCCTCTGGTTCTACTGCACCCATATAACATCATGGATGTTGGGAAACATCAGGCAACATGTCTACATTACCTGTATAACAGTTTTTATTTCTATTTTCTTGTTTGAAAAGAAGCTTGAATCCAGATCGATTCAAAGGAGTAGTTATGATTTAGTGCTTTGCCCAACACAGACAATTATCCTTTAAAGACCTTTGACATTGGTTACACTGTATTGCCCAATACCTGATATCCAACAGGAAACTGATGCAACGATAGACAATACAACCAATTCTAAAGCACCTACATCTATTACAATATTAAAAAAAGTCTAAATATTCTTCTCATAATTGGCATCATATCCTAGTGTAAACCACGTATTGAGCAAACAATCACTGCATTCATTTATTTAAAATAATACATTTAATAATAATAATATAACTATATTTCTCTCAGCCTCCAATGACCCTTTAATTCAGAGTTCATGGAATCTGATGTCACAACACAGAATTCTAACCACAATTCCAAACTCAACGTGACCTAATCAGGAATGATAACAACAAATTAAACAACCCAAGAGGAAAAAACACCAGTACCATACATCTTTATTGATTAGAGCATAATTAAAAACTGAACTAAATCTGTAATTGGTCATTATTTACAGAATAGACTGAATCAATTTTAGTGACAGACTGAATCCACAGGACAGGTGAGTTAGAAATGAATATGAGAAATCATTTCTGATATAAATAATTTGAAATGAGCAGCTATTTAACATTTACTCAATAAATGGTAAAATAGTCTAGCAAGTAGCCTGGAGAGTAAACCTAACTTAAGACATTCACAGAAAAAGTATTAATTCATAAAAATGTATTCTTTGTTAAAGCAGACAGTGTTTAATGAGAGGGAGACAGAGATGATGGAAAGGGAGGAGGTGAAGAAAAACAATGAGATTGATAGACTAAGATAAATGAAGGGTCTGGTGAGAATGAGAAAGAGCATTGAGACTTGTAACAAGGTAGACCACCAACGATGGATGTTAGAGAGAGACTTGTAACAAGGTAGACCACCAACGATGGATGTTAGAGAGAGACTTGTAACAAGGTAGACCACCAATGATGGATGTTAGAGAGAGACTTGTAACAAGGTAGACCACCAACGATGGATGTTAGAGAGAGACTTGTAACAAGGTAGACCACCAACGATGGATGTTAGAGAGAGACTTGTAACAAGGTAGACCACCAATGATGGATGTTAGAGAGAGACTTGTAACAAGGTAGACCACCAACGATGGATGTTAGAGAGAGACTTGTTGAACCAAGTTAACAAGATGAGGGAGGAACAAAGCCTTGGTGATCAACGAGGAGAAAGATGGATAAAGGAGGATGAGAGAAAGGAAAAGAGCACACAGACAGTAGAGGAGTGGATGACTGAGCTGAGAGAGAGAAGGAGAGAGTGATAGAGGATCTGGAAAGAGAAAAGATGATGTTTCCGAGACACCATGAAGAAGAGAAGATGGGATGGGAGATGGAAAAGAGTGAGATGGAAAAGGAGAGGATGGTGCTTACAGAAGAGTGGAATAGAAAGAACAGTGAAATGGAGAAAATGAAAAAGGAGAAAGACAGATGGGTGATAGAGAAAAAAGACATGTTGGTGAGGATGAAAGATGCACACATTCAGCTGTATCACATGCAGACTGTCCTGAGGGTCAGAGAGAAAGATCAGGCACAGGTACTGTACTCCATTTAAGCGGTCAAAGTTCAGGAGGTGACATGTTACCAATGAGTCATTATCATATTTATTAGAGTAAGATGTCTTCAGGCTGGGGGAGTGTATATTATCTCAGATGACTGTTTAACATATAGTATATGGCCTTTCTCTTTCAGAAGGAAATGAAGAAAGCCCAAGAGGCAAAAGAGAAGCAGGAGAAAAAGGAAAGGAAAGAAAGAGAGATCCTGGAGAAGAAGAAAGAGAAAGAGATGCTCAGAGCCAAGAAAGCAGAACAGAAGGAGAAAGTGAGGGAGAGTAAGGAGAGGGTGAGAATCCACCTGGAGGAGGTGTCAAGACAATACAACCAAAGGAAACAAAAGGAGAAGGAAAGAGAAAAGGTGGTGGAAATGGAAAAGAACATTCCAGAAAGACCTTCAAAGCTAATTTGGGTATCAAATCAGCCGGGGTGTCACGAATGTGGGTTGTTGAGGAACCATGTGCAAAGATTTAGTAGATTAATTTAAACAAACAAAAGAAGACGTACTTACAAACAGGATAAACAAAAGTGCTGGACAATACAGCAGGATGAAAACAGAGAAAACACCAAACGTGACGTGTACGAAATAAAACATACAACAACATACGAGACAGACGGTCAAAACAAATGGGCATATATAAACAAACGAACTAAGTGGGAACAGGTGCGTGCAATCAACCAAATGAAGCGGCAGGTCGTCTAGCAGATCCCAGGCCAAGGTGTCTTGAGAGCCTACTCTCCCACCTGGGAGACTGGCGGGGAACGTTGCCAGGAGCAGTCCAGTGGACGGACCCAGACGACCGGGACTCCCCCTCAGGTTCCAGCGATGTCCCCCCAGGGTACCCAGTTAGCCCCCCCCCCTAGACATTGGTTGGGGAGGCCCCTGGGGTGCAGCCGTGCTGGGTGCCGAGGTGATCCATGGACCCAGGGTGAGAGGTGTTTTTCTCCACTCCTCGACACCCCAGCCTGGATCATCATCCACTTAGAACGCCAGCACAATTGTAACTGACCTGTAGTTATTCTGCTAAGAATATAGATATTTTATAAAGATACTCATCAGAGAAAGCCAATGGGTTTTGTCGGTCTGTAAATATTTGAGTTTAAGAGACCCTCTCCCTCTCTGGGCACTGAGCTCCACTAGATCGTCTGAGAGTTGTGACGCCAAAATTATTAGAGAATTGATTGATCATTTGCCGGCACATTTATACACATTGATGTGTGAAATATAACCAGCTCTAGAGAAGGATAGGTGTTCAGCATCAGTTTCTATAGCGATGTTACCCTGTAATAAGTGAACAACCGTTGTAACACTGACATCCCAGGGTTCAACCTGAAATAAGCTCAGTCACCCCAACTCCTGCACCATAGTATAAGCCTTTGGAGCAAAATTAATTATGATGTTGTAGAAACAACACCAGCATGGCAATATCAGATCATACACATAGAAATGGTTCTGAAGGGTCTTGATAAACATGTTTTTAAAAAATTCAGTGTCATTTCATTCATTTTGGTTTTTGAACTGGCCATCTTTTACATTAAAACGAAGTGCTTTATATCTCAGGATTTTGCAGACCCTCAGCTACAAGACAAATGTTTAGAGAAAAATTTTGTGACAAACTTTCGTTAGTAATAATGTGAAATAGTCAGAGAAATGCAAGTTGTTTTTTATTTGTATTGAAGAGTATAAGATATAATAATTTGCCTGTTTTACACAACATTTAGACCCCCAGGGGTTCAGAATAACTATAAAACATGCTTTTTTTACTTGAGGCCTCATCTGTTATATATCTCAAGAACTCAAATACTCACATAAAATGTGTCCCTGTGTCTATTCTGTCATCAACTACGTACAAAACATCACCACTAGATGGCGATCCTCCCTAATATTATTACTTTTTCATTTCCTTTCAAGTGACATATCTGGTCACAGTGGAGATTGGAACAGGAATGTGTCCAGTATTCCTCTAGATAGTTACAGTCTCAGGTGACATCCCACACAACTCAGATACAAGCTGTTTCATAAAGGCCTTCTGGGTGATCAGGCTGTTGGTTGGCATGTTTTCAAGTTACATTATAGACCCTGAATTATTCCACTTTAATATCAGTTTGGCCATTTCTTTTATCTAAAAACATTTGCTTTGACTACTGACTGTGTCTTAAATACAATCAGAGTAAAAAGTGGTATCATGATAAGTGTGACATGTGTATCTCACTCTCTATTTGGGAGGAGGGTGACACAGGTAGCACATTGATTGTTTCACCGTATCTGATTGGTTTATGCATTTTAGAAGTCTAAACAACCAAATTAGATTAAATCACTGAGAAACATCCGATGGCTTTATCCACAAACAAATGCAGATATGCAGAAAATAATTTATAGTGCATCTGACATAACAAGGAGGATTTGTGAAATGAAACAAACCATGACTACATATATTTTTGAGATCTCACTCGCCCTTCAACACAGGTTCTGACTTATTAGTGTCCCATTCCCACGATCCTTATGGTCAACTATTGGTTGAAACAAATCTCACTGACGTAGTAAAAACCTCTCTAGCATGATACAAACCACCTGAGGATCCCCAAGTAGAAATATCTGTTTAAAGGAGCTGTGGTACATTCTGTTAAGACCTGGACACTCCTTGTATATTACAACCATTGAACATATTCTCCACAAGTCTGAGCTGTGGTACATTCTGTTAGGACCTGGACACTCCTTGTATAATACAACCATTGAACATATTCTCCACAAGTCTGAGCTGTGGTACATTCTGTTAGGACCTGGACACTCCATGCATATTACAACCATTGAACATATTCTCCACAAGTCTGAGCTGTGGTACATTCTGTTAGGACCTGGACACTCCTTGTATAATACAACCATTAAACATATTCTCCACAAGTCAATCAAATTGGAAATATTTAATTCCCTGTTATTATTCGTTTGCAGTTAACTAACTAAACCAAACATACTGGTTTAATGGTACAAACATGTAGTTCCATAAACATGTGTAAGTTATAAATAAGGTATATGTTAGGTCCGTGAGGAACAGAGTGAAGGTAGGGACCAAAATGCACGACGAAGGATTCAGGGGAATCCGTGAAGTGGAGGAGTGGAAAAGCTATTTATTTCGCTTCACTCGTCAACTGAGTTAGGCAACACGGTCAGGTTGGTATATCCTAGAAACTGACTTCAGTGCTAGGGAAAACAACAAAAGGGCTTAAGAGCCAAACTCTACGAAGTAAAGTAGAGGTCTACTAACTAAATACGTGGCCTGGAGAAAACTGGCGTAGTACTTGGTTTGAATCGACAATGAGGGGTCGAAAACCAGGACGCTAAGTAGGGGTTATAATGAGCTGATGAGGGACAGGTGTGTGTGCTTGATGACTGGGAGGGGTGAAATGGAGAGGCGCACTGCGCCCATAGGCCACCAGAGGGTGCAGTGGGACCAGATCTGAACAGGTCAGGGTGGAATCCTGACAGTATAGGTCCCATCTAGAAACCAGACCTCTCTTATCTTGGCAATTATATTGTGAAAGGACTGTGTTTGATGTCAGCATGTCAATCTGCCTGATGTTGGTGGTTTTAAGAGTGTGTGTTTCCTAGCTGGTTTTGTGGTTAATTGTCAGTGTTTCATAGACAGCAGTGGCTTTTAAACAGACCAAAGTGATCCAGTATATCGTGGTGTTTCCTACGCGCTGGTTGTGAGTTCCATTTCCGTGATGGACCAGCCTGGGAAAACATTTATAAAATATAACTTCTGGACAAAAGACTGCTAAATTACTAAACAAGTAAAATACAAAGAAGGTAGAGATATAGTGTGATGAGTAGTTAAGGCGGAAAAAACGAAATTTATTGACATTTATTGACCAACAAACAAACACGGTGAAAGTGGGCAAAGGGGCGGGCAGTACCAAAGCAAAGAAAGGAAAATCATAAACCCCCAAACCATAACGTACCTAATAAAATAAACTTCCCTGGCTGCTCTAATAAATACAAGGGGTGGTCCGCCAAGGTCATACCTTGTGTGTATAGACAGTAAGTACCTACGGAGATGTTAACCCACGGGTCTCTTGTCTACACACTCCCCTTCCCCCTTGGGAACAAACAGAGGGTTACTATTTAGACTAAAGGACACCAGGGTGAAAACCACAAAGACTAATACAAACTTAAACAAAACAGGTACCTAAACAAATCAACCAAACCAAAACCCCAACTCACTAACAAATGCATCTAATTCACAATCTTCCAATAAACAAACTGGGCAACACTCAGAGTTCAGAATGGGTCAAAGACCAACAGCGATCGACAAACAGAGATGAAAAAAGAGGTGATGGGGTGGTGAATTCTGGGTTTTTGAACTGGAGGGAAGGACGTGATTGGACGATGGGAACCGGAACCAGCTGAAGACAATAACAGGAGGGATTTGTAATACCAAATGTTACTGAAAAGGAAACATTTTAAATATGTACATTCTGCAAGTAAATACTTTATGGTAAAAACCATTCATCTAAGGTGTATGTGTGTGTGACCATGTGTGTGTGTGATTGAGCCTTTGGGCATGCGGGCAAGTGTGTGTGTGTGGGTATGTGGGCAGGCGTGTGCGTGGGTGTGTGGGGGCAGGTGTGTGTGTGCAGTTTTCTCACACTTCTGTATAGGACTGCATCCTACAGGAAGAGTGTGTAGAAATGTCACATCCATGTTCCCCTTCAAGGACCTGCAACAAATCAGCACATATATAATCAGTAAATACTAATACATGCTGTAATGTCAGACTATTAGTTCTATACACTTTTCTATAGTCTTACTGTGGACTTTAAAGGGATTTATTAAATAGACTGACTCTAACATCAGTCGGGGTGTTTATGTTTAAATAAAGCTATGTTTGTAATAGTCTGACCTTTTCTGTTTATATATCGACACAGCTGGACCAGGAAGATGGTCAATAGAACAGCAGCAGTCAGACAGAAAACCATTCTTACTAGGACTGATGTAGAGACTCCAGGAGCTACGACTGGAGAGAGAACAGCACCATCACAATAATAAGAAAACAAATTGTAAATGTAATTAATTTGATATATTGCAAAATAGTTAATAAAATAGATAATTAAAATTATTTTCTGTCCACATGAAATCATATCTAATTATTATATTATAACGTAAGACTCACCAGTAACATGTGACTCACCCCTACTAACATCCGCTATGACAATAACCAACTCTGTGATGGAGTTTTACTAGTGAACTCACCAGTAACACTGATGTGGAGGGAAACACTGAGTTTAGATGACTGGGGACGATCTGTTCTTCTCCCCGACACTGGTACTGACTCATCCGGTCAGACTGAGTGGTGATGGTTTTAGAAGGTGAACCAGGACTCTGTAGTTGATCATTTCTGTACCACCAGTATGTCCAGTCTGTGTAGTCTGATATGTCACACGTCAGAGTAACATTCTCTCTAGAGTAGATGAGACCATGAGGAGAGACACTCACTGTGGTCATGGGCAGTTCTGTAGACACAGTCATATGAAGACAAACATCAGATACTAATAGTTCTAAGCAATTACGTTCACAAAGAAATATGATAACTAACGATTAATGAATATACCGAGTCTACATGATTGACTCCATGTGTTTGTCTACAAAGAGACTCATAGAACCAAATAACTGACCTAGAACAGTGAGAGTAATGGCAGTACTTGGTTGTGAAGATGTGGGTCTAGACACTCTGTGTCCTTCACACCAGTACTGGCCCTGGTCAGACACAGAAGCTTTACTGATGGTGTGCGAGACTCCAGGGTTACTGGAACCAGACTGGAACATCATGTTATCATTCCTGTCTTTGTACCACTTATATCTCCAGTCACTGTAGGACCCCACTGAACAAGTCAGAGTGACTGTCTCTCCAGAATACACAGGGTTTGGATTTACCAACAGTGTAGCTTTAGGCAGAGCTGTGAAAACATAAACACATAACCTAAAGGGGTGCTAATTAATAACAAACTACCAATAATACTTTCCAACATATGATTACCGGATTTTTAATAAATAATTAAAGAAAATCCAAGACCCCAATTTCTAATACTGTAACAAGAAACGTCACAAGTGCGTAGATAATTTTATTGTGCGTAACAACTTACATCCATTATGGCACCAACCAAGAACAACTTTGTGATTGACTTTTCTAAATCTAAAAACATACCTTTTCATCGAAAACCAAAAATAGTTTTCCCAATCACCCTTGACTAGCTAATATTATCCCTTCACCCTTAACCACCCTTGACAAGTTAATACTATCCCCCCACCCTAAACACCCTGGACTAGTTAATACTATCCCCCCACCCTAACCCACCCTGGACTAGTTAACACTATCCCCCCACCCTAAACCATCCTGGACTACTTAATACTATTACTCCACCCTAAAACACTCTGGACTAATTAATATAATCCCCCCACCTTAACCTACCCTGGACTAGTTAATACTATCCCCCCACCCAAAACCAGAGACAAGTTGTGTTATTTTTTGAAAACAGACATTAGAGCCAGGAATCTAGTGTGCACCTTTAACAAGTGCTTTCATTTGGTATTTAGTTTTTCACACCATTTCTATTAATAGGTATTTCTTTTTTTGTCCTTCCTGATATGAAGGGGAGTCCCACCCCATCAAGCAACTCACTTTCTACCACACGGCACGGACAGCTGTTAAAGAACTTAGTTTTACTTTGTGTTCCTTGTTCTCTGGTTACTTTATCTTCCATTTATCTAAACATTGATGGTTGAATCTGAAATATAACACTGCTCTTTACATCAATTAGAGTCTAAACTACAATATGGGATCCCCAACCTAAGATGAAAGTACATCCTTGTAGGTGTGCCTTATACTTATGTCAGTGTTTTGTTCCCAGGTTTGATGCAAGGCATTATGATGGACATGAGGTAACAGACCCTGGGCAGAACAATGTTAAATGTCTATTAGAAGTACAACAAATGTAGATAGCAAACCTCTGTTAATTTTCAGCTATATAACTTTATTTCAGGAGTCCTGGAAATCCACCATTTGTTGTTGTCACACTCAAATGTGTTAATAACGACATGTTAGGCTATTTACTTAAGACATATTGACAATACGTGGGGAAATAGCCATTAGATAAATTAATCTTTCAGTGAATAATAATTACAATAGAATACATTTATACTAGAATATTTACACAGACTACAGACTGCAGATTAATAATATCTATCTTTCTGACAAAAACACATGTGTAACATCTGTGTCTCTTTCCAGTGCTCACCTGTCCCCCCGCAATGAACACTCAGAGACACCTGGCCACGCCCACACTAGCAGATCTCAGTCACCTGAGTACTAAACATTATCACCTGTTTCTTGTTCCAGCCACATTAATTTTGCTACCTGTCCTCCCCTGACCTGTGAGAGAGACTGTTTGTTCATGCTACATGTTATACTGCCTTAGGATTCCTGACTACAACCATTGCTTTGGACATCTCACTGGATTAGTCCTTTTGCCTTCACCCTTCTGGTACGTTCACCTGGTCCGATTGTCTGCTGTGTTTGATCTGACCCGTCCTCAATTACAATTACGATAATGCCTCTCCCTGTCTGTTCTATCACCTTTTGTGTGTGACCCTGTCTGAAGACCTGTAGTTCTGAGTAGCGTCCAGTGTTTTGGGAAATAAACATGATGCACTACACACCTGGATCCCGTCCAGTCTCCCTGATTCCCATTCCAGAAATGAACAAACACTGTGTGTAATGCGGTGGAACATAATGGAACATATCACACCTAATTAGGTTGTTTGGCAACAAGACAGTAACATGACTGCGTTTGAGAGTTTTCAGAGGTAAAGATGGGGAGGGATTCACAACTGTGAAACACTACACAGGCAAATAATACATCAATTCAGAATAATTTTGCACAATGTAAATATACAATGATTTGGGATCTTACCACCTATGGTACATAATTAATAAAATATTTTAAGAACCTGGAGAAATCTCTGATCGCAAGGGACAAGGCTGAAACCCAAAATTGGAGGGCTGTGATATTTGAACCCTCAGTGCTCACTGCATTACAAACAGACACAATTCTGTAGTGGACTTTACTGCATGAGCTCAGGAATACTTCTGAAAATTATAATCTGTGAACACAGTACGTCGTTGCATCCACCAAAGCAAGTTAAACTCTGCCATGCAGAGAAGTAGCCAGATATAAACAAGATCCAAAAACACAGCCGCCCGTGCTCATTTAAGATTGAAAACATTTGGCGCATCATAAACTACAGCAATTGTTCTCCTTGGTTCCCAAATGCTTAAAGAGTAATGTTAAAAGAAGTGATGCAACCCAGTAGTATAAATGCCCCTTTCCCATCTTAAACCCTGTCAACAACGTTTTAGCTGGAATCAAATTCTAAATGGGCATGTATTTTTCCATAAACATGCCCCCAAAAAACGTTACATTTTTCAGTTTTAAGATGTTGTCTTTGTACTGTCTTTGATTAAATATTACGATAAATTACATCACACGTTACAGAAACAATGTGTTTATGTATACCTATTTCACACAAAGAACACAAAAAGGAAGGAAAGAAATGGTCAGAGACCAAGAGGATAAACCTTAAAGACTTTGAGGGAATTAATGCATCTTCCATTATCTTGAGAGTAACCACAGTAGATTGAGACATTTGGGGAAGCACAAAGACAATATAAAAGAACCAGAAGACAGAAAGAGAGATGGAAAGAAGGACTGAACATCTTGGAAAGTCATATACTATATTTTGGAATAAACAACTATGGATGCCTTAACAAAAGATCTGACACAACTTTGTGATGAAGTTTTAATAGTGAACAGAACTCACCAGTGACTGTGATTTGGAGGGAAACACTGAGTTGTGATGACAGTGGACAATCTTTTTTACTCCCAAAACAGTGGTACTGATTCACCTGATCAGACTGAATGGTGATGGTTTTAGAAGGTGAATAAGGATTCTGTAGTAGATTATCTTTGTACCACCAGTATGTCCAGTCTGTATAGTCTGATATGTCACACTGCAGAGTAACATTCTCTCCAGAGTAGATGAGACCATGAGGAGAGACACTCACTGAGGCTGTGGGCAAATCTGTAAAAATAGTTATATGAAAACAAACATCAGGTCTTGATTATTCCAGCAAGACAATGCCAAACCACATTCTGCACGTATTACAACACTATGGCACCATAGTAAAATAGTCCAGGTACTAAACTGGCCTTCACATTGAAAACATTTGGTGCATCATAAACTACAGCAATTGGTATCCTTGATTCCCAAATGCCTAAAGAGTAATGAGAAAAAAAAGTGATGCAATCAAGTAGTATAATGCCCCTTTCCAATCTTTAAGTGTGCAGGTAGTGAGATTAAACATTTGGAAGTTGGTCCTCGGTAAAACTCCTACCCTGGTTATGGGCCTGCTGGTAGGATACTGGTGTCTTGCCCAAAGCACAGGCCTGAATAGGTTATGTGAGTGAAATCAACTTTGTTCATCACTAATTGCGTTTGCAGTGTTCATTTCATTTCTCCACTATAACTCTTATATTATAGAACCCAAATATGTCAGTAGTTCACTGTACTTAATAAATTGTTTTATAAATTGCAATTTCTTTGCGATGTGTAAAATCTTGAGGGAATGGAGGCAGGACAGAGACGCAGAGAATGTGGAACAATATAGTTTAACAAAATACTTATTCAATATGACTTATATCTGAACAAGACATGTCCCATAAAACAATGACCGACCAAGAAATAGGGAAATGCGGAAACTAAATAGAGAGTTGATGAAGGGCCAATTACACACATGTGAAATCAATGAACACAAGGGATTAAAACAACAGAACAAAGAAAAATTCTAACTAGAACTAAAAAACAATGAACACAGAAATGCAACAGCCGACACAGCATAGAACACACTGTTACACCAAGAGTCCAAGCAAATCTCAAAAAAGCCTTTTGTTCTTGTTAAAACGTACTTGGCTACTGGTTATAATCCGGTTCAAAGGCTGCTTGTTATCAGGCCTAGAATCTGCTTACTACTGTTAAACCGTTTTACAAAGAGAAGAAATTTACCTTTAAAGGAAGTCACTCTACAGTGCTCTAACTAAAAATACCCCCGCTCATCTTGACAGTTGGACTATGATGGGACGATGTGTTTGATGTGTCTTTTCTAGCTGCTGGTCTGGTTAATAGTCACACTTGCTAAGCAGGCCTGTGTGGAACAAACGGTAGAGTTCTGTGGTTTCAAAATGGTTGTGCTTCCATTTTCCATGGTGGTCAGGTTAAAAATAAGTATATATGTATATCATTCACTCTCTGCTCTAAAGCCGCCAATATGTTACAGCAAAGCACGGTTCTCAAGACTAGAAACAACAAACTATAAATGAGAAAGCACACAGGACACATTCATACAGAACTAAACAAGTGATTGTAATCTGGTGTATCTTTGTGTGTGTTGCTGCCCTCAGTCTTCTGTCAGTGGTGAATAGAACTGTTGCGCCTTTCACCAAAATGGAATTCACTTACTTCGGAATCAAATTCCCAGACCGCAACACCCTAGAAAAGCTACTCTATTTAATTATTAATATGTTCATAATGTGGAAAAGGACATTTTATATAAGACAAAAATATAATTAACAGGCCTTTGTTTATGGCTCGTACATTTTGCTGAATCTTGGGGCAACTAAGGAAGTAATGTAACAGGTCAGAGGGACAGAGGAATCTTTTAATCTTTTTGTTCTTTGATCCATCAATATTTGTCCCAGCTGTCTTGAGAGGATCTTTTACAATGTTTGTTCGGTATCACGAAGGATTGCAGTGTGTGGTTATTGAAAATGTGTTCTAATATATGTTCTTCACAGCAAATGTGAACAAAATCCGATAATTAAAATATATATACATTGTTTTACTATCGTATTATTTTCTTTTGGATAAAAAATTAAACCAGGTTGCACAGACCTGAACACAATTCACTGGTCAATAGATTCTGAGAATCTAGATATGTTCACAAAGGACAAGGCGGAACCCAACATTGGATGGACGTAATATTTGGTCCCTCATGTGGGATGAAGCCATTGGATGTTTCTCAGTGATGTTCATAATTTCATCTAATTCGGTTGTTTAGACTTCTAAAATGAATAAACCAATCAGATACTGAGGGTCTGCAAAATCCAGAGATACACTTAATTATAATGTAAAGAATGGGCAGTTGAGATACCAACATGTCAAGATGGTGACAGGCGGATTTGAAAACGCCAGAGCTTTAAGAAACACAAGGCTGGTAGCCATGGAATCAACATTGGGAGACCAAATCCTACAAACAAACACTGCATTTTTAAAAACATATTTATAAAGATTAAATACTATCCCTCCACCCTAAACCACCATAGACTAGTTATTAATACCCCTCCCCTAAACCACCCTGGACTAGTTAATAATATCCCCCCACCCTAAACCACCCTGGACTAGTTAATACAATCCCGCCACCCTAAACCACCCTGGACTAATTAATAATATCCAGCAATATCCAATAATATCCAACAATATTCAGACTCCACTGGACAGGTTAATACAACTGTCTCTTTATGGGTATGTAGTCATTTCCATTGTAGTT
>JACXGK010001017.1:22326-80734 GCA_016801125.1 Novumbra hubbsi
AAACCGGTTCCACGGAGGGCCGTGTGTCTGCAGGTTTTAGTTTTTTCCTGTAAATTGGTTCCCAGTTCAGACCTAAACAACCAGGTGAGGGTAGACCTAACCAATTAGTGACCTAATTAATCAATCAAGTACAAGGTGACAGCGAAAACCTGCAGACACTCGGCCCTCCGTGGATCCGGTTTGACACCTGTGTTTTAGACACAACTACAATTTTTCTTTTTTAAATGGGTCCTAATGTCAAGTGAATATGAACAAGAAGAGGAAAGAGAAAAATATGACATACCTGTAACTGTCAGCTTGATTTTATCACTCTGCAAAAATCATGCTGCTGTTTGTTTCTATAGAAACATGTGTAATCACCACTGTCAGACATGTCAGCAGTATTGATCTTGTATTTATTCTTCGTTGTGATTAATTCCTTCTTTTGGCCATTATAAGTCTTGCGCCACAGGTATGTCACGTCTTCTCCCGTCTTTATGTTACATGTTATGGAAACAGACTCTCCCATGAATATCTGGGACCAGTTGGGCTGGAGGGTCAGAACAGGTCTCCCTATACACACAGTGGATAGATTTTAGAATTTAAAACCCTGTTTCCATAAAAGTTGGGATGCTGTGTAAAACGTAAAGAAACCACAGAATACAAGGAATGTGCACATTTCTGAACCCCTATATTCCACAATACAGACAAATATCATATTCTGACATAAAATATATGCCCACTTTGAATTTAATGCCAGCAACACAGTTTAAAAAAGGTAGGATCGGGGTTAAAAAATACTCCAAAAAAGATGGAAGCAGGGTTATATTGCACTTGTTACGGATCATACATACACAACTCATCACCAATTTCAAACAAAGAACTTGAGAAAGATAAAGCTGTGTCAGAGACCAAGAGGATAAAGGTTGAAGACATAGAGTGAATGTATGAATATCTACCATTACCTTGAGAGTGACCACAGTAGATGAGGGTATTCAACACTACACCAAAGACAAATTACATAATTTCAGTACATTGGTAATTTAATTAAGGTAAACAGAGCTGCAGTAATAGATAACTAATAGTAACCTTAGTGAACTTGGTGTTCATAACAAACATTCAAACACAAGCACAAATTTAGTACTTACAGAGTAGAACATAAAGCCAGGTTTGATCCATTATGTGTTGTAACCAAGTATTTCTCTCTGAACAACAGTCCTCCTTACAAACCCCTTTACTTCCTATTTGATGAGCGTCTGTTTTGATCACACCTCTTCATCGTCACACAGACACACATAGAGAGATTCTAGAGTAGTAAACAAAGACAGTGATCCTGAAGGCAAAAAATATACAATCAAAGAAATAATAAAACACTTACACATTTTGCAAAGAAATTATCATACACATTGTTTACATATTTGTGTGTGTATAAAGGCTTGATAAATGATCTCCCTGGTCCCAATTCTGATTACATCATTCTGTCTTCTAGTAATGAGGAAGGAACCAATCATAAGGAGAAGTTAGTCAAAAAAGCTGTCAAAATATGATTTTTCACTCTCTTTGTTCATGTCTCTAGAATCTTACTATTTGTGTCTGTATGACAGTTAAGAGGTGTGATCAAAACAGACTCTCATCAAATAGGAAGTAAAGGGGTTTGTAAGGAGGATTGTTGTTCCGAGAGAGTTACTTGTCACCAAGACAGAATGGATCACATCTGGCTCTGTGTTCTACTCTGTGAGTACTCAATTTGCTGTGTTGTTATGAACAACAAGTTGTCTTAGGGTACTATACGTTCTCAATTACTGCGGCTCAGTTCACCTTGATTACGTTTCTAATGTACTGTAATGATGGAATTTGTCTTTGTTGTAGTACTGAATAGCCTCATCTACTGTGATCACTCTCAAGGTAATGGTAGATATTTATACATTCACTCCACGTCTTCATCCTTTATCCTCTTGGTCTCTGACTCTATGACTCTTTTTTGCTCATGTTCCTTGTGTGAAATGGGTGATTGAGTTGTGTATGTAATCAGTAAGTTGTGTAAAAATCTGTAATATGTGGAAGAGAACCCTGGTTCCAAAAATGTTGGAAGTTACAATAAAATGCTAATAATAACAGAACGCAATGATGCCCCAGTCATTTATTCTTATATTTATTTGAAAATAGTACAAAGACAACATATCAAATGTTGAATCTGAGAAATATTTTGAAAAATACAATTATTTATTGGTACGGAAAGTAAGACCAATTTAGAATTAGATGCCAGCAACTGGTTTTAACAGGTTGGGACCGGGGCATGTGTTACCCGCAGACTGGCTGGTGACAAAGTGGGGGACCCAAGTGCGTAGCAGCACACAAACTAAACCAGGGGAGGAGAGAACAAGGACAGGAGCGGAGATAATGGGACTGGAAACATAAAGAAGGAAGCTGACGGGGAGCACTGAATCTGCAACGGCAGAAAAGTTCAGAATGGCAAATACAAGATCAGTTCAGGAAGAGCTAGAGTATCCACTGGCAACCGTGTTGATTTGGCACCGACTGAACCAAACACTAAAGAAGGGTTCTGATGGGACTGATGGGAAACGTGTGTGTACTTGGCAGGTGACTGGTGACGGTAGTTGCAGGCAAGTGACACTAGGGGGAGGGCTTGTGCTGACAGACGACGGTAAGGCCAGTAGGGGGGGGATTGTGCGGCTGAAACGATGGGTCAGGGCGGAGACCTGACAGCATGTTTACTACGGTGTTGCATCTCCTCACCAATACTCTGCAAGCGTTTGGGAATTGAGTAGAACAATTTCTGTATTCTTATAAGTTACTTTTTTTTTATGAGGTTTCAATGATCACAGCCATCCAATGTTGGTTTTCGGGCCTTGTTTCTTGTGTTCAGAGAGTTATCCAGATTCTCTGAATCTTTTAATGATATTATGTGACGTAGAAGGTTAGATCCCCAAACTCTTTGAAAGTTTACATTGATAGATTTTTAAGCTGTTGCACTATTTTCCTGGGCAGTCTTTTAATGTGGTGAAACCATCGCCATCTTTACTTCTGAAAGACTCTCTTGGATGCTCTCTTTATACCCACACCAAACTGACCTGTTGCAAATGAACCTAATTAGTGGTGAGATGTTCCTCCATGTTTTTGCATAACACATCTTTTTTCCAGTATTTTGTCTCCCCTGTCCGAGATTATTTTAAATGTGTTGCTGGCATTAAATTCAAAGTGGGCATTTATTTTGCAAGAACCAAGAAGACGTCTTAGTTTCAGCATTTGATATGTTGTATCTGTATACTGTACTATTGAATATAGGGGTAAATAATTTGCACATTCCTAGCATTCTGTTGTATCTTTACATTTTACACAGCGTCACAGATTTTCTGGTAACAGTGTTTCCACTGTGTCTGTATAGGGAGACCTGTTCTGACCCTCCAGCCCAACTGGACCCAGATATTCAAGGGAGAGTCTGTCACAATAATATGCAACATCAAGATGGAAAAAGACGTGACATACCTGTGGAGCAAGACTTATAATGGTGATAAGAAGGAATTCATCACAACGGAGACTGAATACAAGATCAATACTGCTAACATGTCTGACAGTGGTGATTACACATGTTTCTATAGAAACAAACAGCAGCATGATTCTTTGCAGAGTGATAAAATCAAGCTGACAGTTACAGGTATGTCATATTTTTTCTTGTTCATATTCATTTGACATTAAGACCCATTTAGATAAAAAATTGTAGTCGTGTCTAAAACTACAATGGAAATGACTACAAAGACAGTTGTATTAACCTATCCGGTGGAGTCTGAAACTGACTGCAGATATTAATGGAAAAAATACAGTTCTTTCACATTTGCAGCCTTGTCTTATAGACACATTGTCCATATAAGGAAGAACAAAAAACTTAATACCTTAAAAACAACATGGAAACAGGATTCATGGAAACAGGATTCTACTTTTTAAATGTGCACAGTGTATAATCCTGCCTCTAATGATCACAAGACAGATTTTAAATAATAACGCAACTTGTCTCTTCCATTAGGGTAGGGGGATAGTATCAGCTAGTCCAGGGTGGTTTAGGGTGGGGGATAGTTAACAAGTCCAGGGTGGTTTAGGGTGTGGGGAATAGTATTACCTAGTCAAGGGTGGTTTAGGGTGGGGGGATAGTATTAACTAGTCCAGGGTGGTTTAGGGTGGGGGGATAGTATTACCTAGTCCAGGGTTGTTTAGGGTGTGGGGATAGTATTAACTAGTCCAGGGTGGTTTAGGGTGGGGGGATAGTATTAACTAGTCCAGGGTGGTTTAGGGTGGGGGGATAGTATTAACTAGTCCAGGGTGGTTTAGGGTGTGGGATAGTATTAACTAGTCCAGGGTGGTTTAGGGTGGGTGATAGTATTAACTAGTCCAGGGTGGTTGGCTCTTTTAACCGGATAATGCGGGAGCACATTCAAATTGTGACCTATTATACGTTTTAAAAAGAACAACTACTGAATGTATTATAAAAATGCAATCTAATCAAATATGTATCTGCAAAAGTCAGTGTGGAAAAGAGCACACAAATAAACATAAAACACAATATGAATATAACAATGTATACAATTATTATTAAAATATAATAATATATAAATATATATATATTATAAAAAAATTATAATAATATATAATATATAACAATAACAAAAAACATTTTTTTGGCGTTCTATGAAAAGTGACGTTTTCAGATGATTTCCAAAAAACCAAGTCAGTCTTCAATAAGTCTGATTCTCAGCCCACTCTCCCCTACTTTACTGAGATGTGTACCCCTGAATGGTTAAGAAAGAAATGTCCAAGAACATTTGTAGTTCCACTTATAAGTGATAACTGTTATTTCTACAGATCTGCCCGTGGCCTCAGTGAGTGTCTCTCCTCATGGTCTCATCTACTCTGGACAGACTGTTACTCTGCAGTGTGACATATCAGACTACACAGACTGGACATACTGGTGGTACAGAAATGATCAACTACAGAGTCCTGGTTCAGCTTCTAAAACCATCACCACACAGTCTGACCAGGTGAATCAGTACCAGTGTCAGGGGAGAAGAACAGATCGTCCCCAGTCATCACAACTCAGTGTTTCCCTCCACATCAGTGTTACTGGTAAGTTCACTATTAAAACTCCATCACAAAGTTGTTTTGGTTGGTTGTTTTGATAGTGTATGTAATTAGTTGTGTTCACTAAAATACACTATTTATGTGTTGTACTATTTTACCATGGTATTAAATGGTATTATCTGGTATTGTGACATCCCTAGTTACTGTAATGAATTTGACCCGGGATGGACATAGGTTTGGTCCCAATAGCAGAGCAGGTATTTTATATTGAAACAAACACTCAGGAGTAGACAACACCTAGTCATACAGACAGGGGTGGTACATGGATATAACAGACAGGGTGGTACATGGGTATAACATACCGGGGTGGTACATGGGTATGACAGACAGGGGTGGTACATGGGTATGACAGACAGGGGTGGTACATGGGTATAACAGACAGGGGGGATACATGGGTATAACAGACAGGGGTGGTACATGGGTATAACAGACAGGGGTGGTACATGGGTATAACAGACAGGGGTGGTACATGGGTATAACAGACAGGGGTGGTACATGGGTATTACAGACAGGGGTGGTACATGGGTATAACAGACAGGGGTGGTACATGGGTATAACAGACAGGGGTGGTACATGGGTATAACAGACAGGGCGAGGGTAGTCGTTGAGTAGGCTCAGGGGAAAGTCTAGATCAGGAACAGACTCAATCAGAGTGGGTAGAATCTATACAGAAGTTTAAGAAACAGTGCATCCTGACTAGGGCAAGTACTGTTGTGAAGGACACAGAGTGTCTAGATCCACATCTTCACAACCAAGTACTCCCATTACTCGTACTGTTCTAGGTCCGTTATTTTGTTATAGTCTATTTGTTGTCAAACACATTGAGTCAATCATGTAGACACAGTAATTCATGTAAAATTGGTTTTCTGAATAATGGCAGTGCAAATGGACATTTTGCTGTTCCTTTATTAAGTCTGATGTTGGTGTGCTGTTCTCTCTCCTGTTGTAGTAACTGGACCCTCTACATCAGTCCTAGTAGGAGTGGTTGTGGGACTGGTTGTTGCTGGTGTTCTACTGACCATCTTCTTGGTCCTGCTGTGTCGATATAAAAACAACAAAGGTGAGACTTTTACAGATTCCTAACTTTTAATGTCATGATTAGGAAACAAATATACCTTTTGACTTGACCTAATTTAATAGTGTGCATTTCTCTTCACAGTTTCCTCTTCTGACAGAATATTCCGGTGAGTACACCTGTCTCTAAACTAAGTTGATTCATATAGTAACATATTGTCTGTGTTTTTCATTAATGTCTCTTACTCTGTAGGCCCATCCATTCCCAGAGCACCAACCAGGACCTCCAACAGGACCAAGGATCTACCCAGGTTCAGTCTCCTGATGCTGGGCATACAGGTCAGCAGTATGGTCAGTCTTTCAGCCCACACCTCTAATTACTTTCCACCAATAGTTCTGTATGACACGTTATTTTAATGTATTTAGGCAAGCTGAGTAGATGACTAATCTTTGACCATATTCTTGGGCCAACAAGTAATGATAACATCCACCATATGATCAATTGCCCAGACAACTATGATAATGGTATTGTAAAGTGTTTAACCCACAATACATGATTGAGGCTGTAAATGTATACTGACTACATTTTTATGACGTGTCAGATTCTGCTGGTGTTTCTGCTGCTGGGTCAGGTGATGTGACGTATGCCCAGATTCAACTCAAAAAGTTGGACAAAAAAAATAAAGGTGAACAATTGGTGCCATGCAAATGTGTAAAATATATATAACAAAGTAAACAATGTATTTGTTTGTCCTCCTCAAAAGCAAATTTTACACACAAATTAAACTACAGGTACAACAGATTTTCAGTGATCACCAAATTGGAAACATTTCAAATTAATGTCAAGCTGGTGGCATGTTTTTGGGCTACTTCTAATCTGAACAGCGTCCACCACATATATCTTTGTGATTGGTGTGGGGAAGGATGTTTTTCGCTACTTTCGCTATACTAAGTAAAGTATATGATCCACCTAACGCCGCAGACCGCCGTTCCTATTGATTTCAAATGACAATGTAGCATCAAAAAGCGATCTGTGCAGCGCGTTGATAAGTTGGGCGATAAAGGATTTTAAAGAACGTATATATATAGACAGCTGGATGCAAATCATCAGCTGTGAACGCGCCGCAAAAACTAGTCACCGAGGTTGCTGTCAGTGTTTTTCTGGAATCTCTCCCTTGATAGAGAACCAAAGTTAAATCCCAGATCAACATTTGTCAGGCAAACAAATGTACAAAATCAACACGTAGATGCTCTTCAGAGCTATATTAGCGACAAAATGGCTACGTTTGTCCCAGAAATAAAGTGCGTAGGTCAGTGGGGTTTGTTTGGTATTGACTAGAATGTTTACTTCCATGACCTTCCCTTCATCGGAACATTATACGTTGCGGACTTCAAATCATAAAAAAAATATGTGAAACACATGATTTTGTTGTAATGTTCCATTGTAATGGACATGAACATAGCAAATCACCAGTTTACATGTGCACCCATAACGTGGAACCCAGACACACACAATACATATACAGTTATGTGTATATTCTAATTGTATCAGGCTAGTTCAAGAGTGAAGGAAACTGTTTGTCTAGACCCACATCTTCAGGCGTTTGGTTTGATTAAGCAGTCATTGTTCTGGATTTCTTTCTGGACGTGGCAACCCTTCCCATTCTACAAGGTGACAATGACAATTAATTTCAGAAAATTACAGACAAAGAAGTTAAGTTCCCCCTCTTCAGTATTTTGACTGTAAATGTTTATTGTCAGCAGCATCATTCAACATTAAAACAATGATTTAACCACAGGAGAGAATAACAGCAGCCTTTGTAGAAACACTCAATAAAAGTCAATTGTTCTGGGAAAATAATGTATCAAGTTGCTTTCCTTCTGCAGACATCACATTTTTATATTACTCTGGTTCATAACCAATGGTTATGATTCTGTAATTTCAATTATTTGGTGTAATTGTAAAAAAAACGTTTTTACCAAAGCTCAGAGTACTTTTATCTGATCACATACCTTGATTTGACCAACCACTGTACACTATTATGCAGATAACCATTATGTTCTTGTGCTACAGAATTCACACCCCCACCGAAGTCAGAATCAGTCTATTCTCAGATAAAACCCTTCAAAGACCACAGTAAGACTTTCTAACATATTATTAAAAAGTATAGAACTAATGCACTAATATTAGAGCCTGTATTAGCATACATAATGATGTATGTGCTGATTTGTTGCAGGTACTTGAGGGGAAAATTTATGCAACATTTCCACACATTCTTCCTGTAGGATGCACTCCTGCACAGAAGTATGACAAATCTCTGCACACACATCTAAAGATGAAGGATTTTTATCATAAATTTGTTTACAGATAGTACACATTTAAAATGTTGCCTTATAATGGTGTTTTTTTTGTCAAGATTTGGAAGGCTTCTAATTTACAGAAATACACAAATGACATGTAATATTTTGCGGGTGACTGTCCCCTACAACATCAGTTGTCAGGAATGATGCTTGATCTAATAAAGAGTACCGTTGTCTGTTTTTGTAGTCTTCTTTGTTTTGCATCATTGATGTCAAGTTCCCATATCAGTTATGATTAGATCTAAGCAAAACAATTATGATTAGATCTAAGCTATTCAACCATTAACATGTTAGAATTTAAATCCAACAAAACAATTTCCTAATAAACAAACCAAACAAATCAAAAACAAATCCTGTGAATGGAAGATGTACAACATAACAAATGCCATGCCCAATTCTCTATGTAATGCTTCACAATTACCCATATGAATCACGTTGAGCTCGGAGCTCAACTCTTTCAATTATAATTAATGAATCATATAACACAGTCCCCCTTGCACAGTCAATGGAAAATTGACACCATGAGAGAAAGCAGAATCACAGCAAGTACGACCACAGGAGGCACCATCCTGATTAGGCACTGGCCATAATTGCATGAAGGACATGTAAAACTGGTATCAAGGATGGATCTTGAATCCATTCAAGAAGATGTTACATAGTACCTGCACAAAAATAAATCAAAATCAAAGTGAACATGGTGAAAACAAACCCATATAAACATATAAACGTGCAACATGGTCACTTGTGTGACGGAATTATAATCCATATAACCCATTGACATATTTAATTTTAAAGCTAAACAGCTCTCAAATATTATTTCACTTTAGCACCTTCCCACAGGTCTATGAAATAGTCCATGTATTTATAAACTCCTGTAAATAATTGGTTTGCCCTCTAGGGGAAAAGCAGTTTGACCAAATTGGAAGGGAGAAAACTCCAACACATGTAGCAGTGGTTCACCAACGTAACCTGAGGCTATGGCCTAACTACCTACCTCATAGTGCATAAACATAATGTCTTGAGGGACCTCCTAAATTGTAGGGAAATTATCCAACACTTATTCACTTTGTAATTTTCTCAATCCTCACTAGCCTCCCAGTTCCTTCTGCTGAAAAACATCCCCATAGCATGATGCTGCCACCGCCATGCCTCACTGTAGGGATAGTATTGGCCAGGTGATGAGCAGTGCCTGGTTTTCTACCGACATAATGCTTGGCATTTAGGCCAAAGAGTTCAATCTTTGTTTCATCAGACCAGAGAATATTGTTTCTCATGGTCTGAGAGTCCTTCAGGTGCCTTTTGGCAAACTCGGGGAGGGCTGTCATGTGCCTTTTACTGAGGAGTGGCTTCCGTCTGGCCACCCTACCTTACAGGCCTGGTTGATGAAGTGCTGCAGTGCTTGAGGTTGTCCTTCCGTAAGGTTCTCCTTACTTCACAGAGCAACGCATCGGGTTCTCGGTCACCTCCCTGACTAAGGCCCTTCTCCCCCGATTGCTCATTTTGGCTGGGTGGCCAAACTTCTTCCATTTTTCGGAAGATGGAGGCCTCATTGGAACGTTCAATGTGCAGGAATTGTTTGGTAGATTTACCCAGATCTGTGCCTTGATACAATCCTGTCTCGGAGGTCTAAAGACAATTCTACAGACAATTCCTTGGACTTCATGGCTTGGTTTGTGCTCTGACATGCACTGTCAACTGTGGGACCTTATTTGTGCCTTTCCAAATCATGTCCAATCAACTGAATTTACCACCTGACCTTATGCACCTTATGCAGCAAAATTTTTAGTATCATGGCAAAGGTTGTAAATACTTATGTACCTGCGATAGTTTTTTGTATAGATTTGCAAACATTTCTAAAAAACATATTTGACCTCATCATTATGAGGTATTGTGTGGCAGAGGGGGGATCCCGCCCCTATCCACATGGATGGAGCTGAAATAGAGCATCTCTGACTGTAAGTTCCTCAGTGTGTTCAGCAAAGATGACCTCACCTGGTCCAGGCAAGCAGACTCAAAAACGGCCCAAAAACAGGCTATAATTCCTGATGAGACTCAAGACATTTGGCATGTCTGCAAGAACTCTAACCAACTTCTACAGGTGCACCATTGAGAGCATCCTCTCAGGCTGCATCACTGCCTGGTACAGCAGCTGCTGAACACAAGGCCGCTTAGAAGATGGAGAAGTCCGGGGAGATGAAAGCACGGAATATCATAACAAACTGCAGCCACCCAGGTTCAGATTGCTGCCATCTATGATATGGATCATTTGAACACTTCAAATGCTCTGATGACGTTCTATGCACATTCAATGTGCTGTACATTAGCATATTTAAATGTACCAGTCATAGGCACTATTACACATTCAATATTTCTTTCATGTTCTCCATGATCCCATTTTGACACTGTTTACATTTTCTGCTAGGTTACATTGTTAGTTATATATATTTTATTTAACGCTACTGCATAGGTGTTGCATGCCCAGTCATAAACATTTTACGGCTCCGAACGATGCAATGTCACCTTTTGTATTTGCCAATAATAAAAAACGTTGACTTTTCCATTGTGAAGGCCTAGGCCTCACGATCACATTGTTGATATCACACCAGTTCATATGTCTTGCTCTCTGATGGCTAGAAACTGACTCTGAAACTGAGCCTGTTGGCATGGGATCTCATGCTGCCATCTTACATTTGACTCCGCTTCGTGTGCTGGATCTGTTTGGCCGTCCAGCTGTTGGTGTGATTGAGGCTGACCGCAAAGGACCAGAACATGGACCTGACTGATCCTGATGTACAGGAGGCCATCTTGCAGCAGGTCTCCTCTTGCAGTGCCACTTCATCGCGTGTGATCAAGGGTGATCATGTGCTAAAGTTTTGCCTGTGATGTATCGATATATCCGATTATACACATGTTTAATTGAAACTGGTACAAACACTCATTAATATATAAATAGGTGCACATTTACCAGTACTCTGCATAGTTTATTGTCTAGTCAGACCACACAAAATGTTCTATGTGCTTTTCAGAATAAAATGGCCCTTAACAAAAAGGAGATGTCGGGTGTTGTCAAAAAGAAATGGAATGTAGGAAGGAACAGCCCAATGGGAAGATAATCTATAAAGAAGTGAAAGGGAAGAAGAAAGGAGAAGTAACCCGAAAGAAACTGACTCTGGTAAAATAGCTAAACCTTGTACATATGTAGAGCATCGGATTCAACGCAGGCTTATAAAGAGTGCTTCAAAAAACTACAACAAGCTACTGCAAGTAGACAAGCAACATTAATCAACAAGGTTAATTACATTGAATAAAATAGGCAACATGCCATTATTTCAAAGCCCTTATAAATACTTTCTCGCATCCGTATCCGTGTGTCAATTTCAATGTGCGTGTGTGTGTGTGTGGGAGAACTTCAAGGGGCGAGGCAGACAGTGAGAACCTACCTTGGCAGGAATGGACCAAAGTACCGTGGGCCAGGTGGTCACTGCTTTCACCCGCATCCTAAATTTTCTCAGTAATCGCCTCCCTATTTAGCTTCCCCAGTTCCCTGTGTCTCACAGGGGATTAATCCCTGTCACAACCTTGTTTCGAATGTTTCGTTTTTGGGTTATTGCGCCGCGTAACGGAAGTCTATCTTCCCATTTCCCTTTTGTGTCCTGCATCCCTGGAAGGGTGACACTCCACCGTCCGTGGAGATTCCATCACCCCATCAACTTCCCCCCTTTCCACTCTCCTCCCCCAATGGCCTCCCAAGGTTTTGTTAGAACTCTGGCGGGGACCCAAACGGAAGACACAGGAGGCAGGAATGAGTGTTCAGGTATTTACTGGACACAAGTCGGCAGGCAGGAGTTCGGTGCCCGGCTGGTCCCGGCGAAGGCACAGATGGGCAATAAGCAGGAGAGGAGAGTCGATAAACAAGCGGGAGTCTGGTACACAGGAAGGCTGTGCACTGCAGGAGAAACAAGCACACGGGTTCGACTTGGAAGAACACACCAGGCCGCCTGGCAACAGCTACATGGGGAAGCACAGTGCAAACACACAAGGCATCATGGGAACATGGGAGACACCTGGTGGGGGCTGAGACACAAGGTAAGACGGGGGAAAGGAATTAGGTTGAGGGTGTGACAGCTTTCCGCTGAGGATTTCTCTTCTTAGCGACGGATGATTGCGCGAGGCCCGTATGGTACATAAACTAGGGACAGAGGAATGAGGAGGCTATTCCATCTGAAAGAGGAATACATCTACATTTAAGAACATCTCGCCTTTCTACCGAACTCTGTTTGTATCTTGTGTCCAGATTCTAACAGCATGTGACCGGGATGGTTTGAAGACCCATGTAGTACCAGCAATCCAGGGGTAAAAGAATTGTGTAAACCCATGTAACAGGAGTCAGCATCTGGTGAGAATCCCATCATCTTTAACAACATAGTGAACCTCAGCCATTGTGCATAACCTCTCAAAAGAAGAATAATAGTGGTCCACAAAAATCCCAATAGCAGAGTACTCACTAGACAGTCGTTTAAATGAGAAGAAACGTGTACAATGAGGAATTGATTACAAAACCTCAGAATGGGGAAGCGTCAAGACACTGTCAACAGAGCCGCGGGAAGTGTGGACACTGGCAGAGAGAGAGTGTCGAAAGAAGAATAGGGATAAATATAGACTCACGCCGGTGGGACGTTGGCAACAAGCTAGCTCCCACAAAGACTTCTTGCCTACTAAGAAGGTACGGCAGCTCAGCCAGGAAAAGCAAAGACATTTTCCAGACACAATTGATTTGAACTAGATGTGGAAGATGGAAAAGTATACGCAATTTATCAAGTAAAAACTCTTCAGTCTTTAGCATAACAGTTAATTATTTCAGGTCTAATTATATATATATATACGGGAAGTATCGTGCCAAAAATAGTATATGTACAGAGACCAACACAGAGTAGTATCATGATAGTTTTTCCGATTTTACATTGTAAGATTCTACATTACATTTCCAACTTTACAGTTGATGCCACTTGTTCTCGCTACACGCACATACAAGGAATAGTTGCCACCATCATGTAACCTAGGAAATGCCATGTTTCACACACACATAGGCAATCATAGAATGTCGGTTGCCCAGACAACACAACACAGCCAGAGGAAGACTGTACGTACACACACCCTTAGAGGCGGCAGCGGACAGGGGAAAGAAGTGACTTTGCTCCCCGTCAGACACAACTGCATGGATTGTGTGAGGTCCGTGTGACATACACATTCTAGTGACATGGGACAGTCAAGTGAGAAGGTTAGTCTATCTATTAAGATCTGCTTGCATCTACAATAATGAACATCCCCCCTCTCCGTTGACTCAGTTGGTTCTGTATCTCGGTTCCAATTCCCAAAAAATGTAATTTTGATTTTGTAACCTTGGAGGAGAGCAGAGCAACGTTTGTTCTCACATTTTCATTCAGGATTTATCAAACCCAGGAGGCCTGTAAAACGACCACCCACCCATCCGTGAGAAAAAGTTTATGTCCATTTACCTACACTGAACTGAAAAACAGTTTGAACTGGATTTGTTTTTCGGAGGTGGGTGGGGTTATGTGACCTGACTGGATTGGTGTGGCTGGTAACATATGAACATGTCCCCGCCCTTCAGCAGGAACAATTCAACAGTATCTCGAACTGCCAAACACACCTGTGTTGACCAAGACTGGACTGAAAAGGTTTTCTTCTGTTCACCTGAGTCTGACTAATCACAGGTGAGCCATAGTATTATTAGCCTATTGTGTGATGTCTTACAACTGTTTACTATGTAGCATACCAAATACCTTTTGCGTAATTGGACTAATAGCAAAATTGCCTTTCCAACAGTTAGGTTATAGAATTCATCCTTTGATATTTTGTTGTTGAGGAGAGTTACCTTGTTTTTACAATCCTCCTAAAAACAATTCATGGCATAGAAATATGTATACAGACATGACGAGTTTGCTACTCAAACTATAGATAACCCAAGCAGTAGAGAGTTTCCGGAACAATCTCTCATGCCATTAGTACGGTACCGGATCAGCAGCATTCCATTGTAGGGTTTCACAGCAGGAACAAAGCATCCAGATATTCACACAAGCAACCCAATTAGTATTTCTGGGTTTTTGCAGGGATTGATGATACATCGATAAAATACAAATCTCTTGAGTCATGATTCATGTAACATAAGTACCGATTCTTTACCTCAACATACATAACAACATACATAACCCAGTACATTAACCTCCAAGGCCTTATTAAAGCGTAGGTTCATAACGTCTTCATTGACAGAAAGCTTTACTGTGGTTCATTCAAACCATAAAAACAAACAATCTGTAACACAAAGTCAGAACTAGATTAATTTAAATCTTTCCCAAAGCATATTTTCTCATTAAACTCATGAACTCCCTCCTGAGGTAAATGTATCCACTGATTAGTAAAATGTTTGCAAAAGAGGTCCAGATTAGTTGAATATAATTGCACATCCTAGTGCATGAAGGAGGTGTAACATCAGAGTACATAAATGGTGTGTAACTGAATAAAAGTTTGTACCAGTTTGTTCGGAAAAACTAAATTGTCTCTTCTCCGTCTTCCTTGTCGTCCGAAGGCATGGCTTCCATGCTGTCCGAAGAGCAGTTCCGGTGCTGCATCTGCCTGGACATCTTCGTTGACCCTGTCTCCACACCCTGTGGCCACAACTTCTGCCTGGCCTGCATCCAAGGCTTCTGGGACACCAGCCACCACACCCAGTGCCCGCTGTGCAAGGAGCACTTCCGCCGACGGCCCGAGTTACGCATCAACCGGGCTTTCCAGGACATCACTGAGCACTTCAAAACGTCACTGAAGGTGATACACGGAGGTGTGAAAGTACAACGTAAACATACATGGCTGTGTGTTCAACCGGTAAAGGAAGTTCCTTTTTAAGATCTAAGTGGCCAGGGAAAAGGAGTTCATTAAGGGGTTAATAGGGAACTTCCCTCCCTGGCGAAACACTGAGTATTTTTACATTGAGCTTTTTACACGTCATGTGATACATTTTCTTATCAGTATTATTGTTCTGTTACATAACTGTGTTCCATTGCAATTATATTTTGAACGTTTGTTTATAAAGGTCACAGCTAGGCAGGTAGAGGAAGGAAATGGTCAGGATCTAATAGCGTCAACAACACCAAGTTCCCCAGGGCTCTGTCCTGAGCCCGAAGCGGTCTCCTGCGACGTTTGCTCCGGGACAAAGCAGAAGGCTGTGAAGTCCTGCCTGGTGTGTCAGGGGTCCTACTGCGAGACCCACCTCGGGCCTCACCAGAGGGAGGCGGCCCTTCAGAGGCACAGGCTGACGGACCCAGCGACCTTCGCCACGCGCGGCCTGTGCCGAAAACACGCGCAGCCCCTCAGCTTCTTCTGCAAAAGCGACCAGATACCCGTGTGTGCAAGATGCACCAAGGCAGACCACAAGGGCCACGGCACCATCCCTATGAAGATAGAGAGCAAAAAGCTGAGGGCAAGTTGAACATCTCCTACGTAGGTCCCCACGCATAAAGTCTTGGCAACTTGGCACGTGCCCAATAACGAATGGGATTTCCGGAATAGTCATTCTATATCATGCGGTAATCTTATATATCCTTCACAGACTCAGGTGAAGAAAATGGAAGGAGATTTGCTGAGGATGGTTCGGGACAGAGTGGGAAAGTTGGAGGATATCGAACACTCAGTGAGACTCAGCAGGGTGAGCACTCAAGCCACCCATGCCTCTGCAGGCCTATTACATCCGCATGGTTTCGAAGAAACGTACGTCTGAAGAACATTTCTTTTATACCTCTTTTCAGTACGGTTGTTTTTCTTTTTTGTTTGGTCTTGTAGATAAGTGCTGAACAAGAGATTGAGGGCAGTGTACCTGTCTTTACCTCGCTGGTGAACACCGTCGAGAGATGCCAGGCTGAGCTAATCGAGGTGATCGAGAAGAAGCAGAGAGCAGCAGAGAGGAGGGCAGAAGGGCTCGTCAGAGACCTGAAACAGGAAATCACTGAGCTGAAGAGGAGATCCTCGGAGCTGGAGCAGCTCTCACACACCGAGGACCACCTACACCTTCTACAGGTCCGTGTTTGTTAAGGCTTTCTTCAGTCCCGAAATGTGATGAATTAGCTTGTAATAAGTTGATTTGTACTGCACTGTATTACATTGGATTGTAGTGTTATTATCCACACTGATTCGTGGGTTTACCTTTTGTCCTGTGGTAGAGCTTCCCATCTCTCTCTACCCCTCCACCCACCAACGGCTGGTCGGAGATCGGTGTCTGTTCCGATCTGTGCATTGACGCCGCTCGAACTGCCGTGTCTCAGCTAGTGGACACCTGCAGAGACCTTGAAAAGAGATTGTGTGAAGACGGTTAGTATTTCCGTTGGCGTGATCCTATCCCACAACCATGTTACAAATATGGCGGCAGATTGATGAAACGTTTCTTGTTGTCATTCTAGAACTGAAAAGAGTCCAGCAATATGCAGGTACGTCCGTGGGCTTTTTTTTGTTTCAATTAATATAGGAATCCATCCCAAGGAAGGACACACCTACAAATGAGTTTGACAAATCAATTATACATGATTGTGTCAGTTGATTGTGTCGACGACGCTGTGACTCGCTCGACCCACATTTGTGAATGTACCGTAACTGCAACCCTCAGTGGATGTCACTCTGGATCCGGTCACAGCCTCCTCGTGGGTCGTCCTGTCCCCTGATGGGAAGCAGGTGAGACTGGCATTCCAGCAGGACCCCTGTGCACCCGCCTTGGCCGACGATCCGCGGAGGTTTGACTCCTGCGTCTGTGTGCTGGGAAGACAAGGCTTCACCACAGGGAGGCACTACTGGGTCGTGCAGGTGGGCGTTAACGCGACCAGTCACATAAACCATCTGTTGTGAGCTGATCTGTTTCAATCAAATGAACAGAGACCCAGGCATGGTTTCAGGAAAACATTCATCTCTGAAGGATGATGTTTATAGCCAAGTACTTTGATGAAATGCAGCCCTCTAAATTGTTTAAAGTGCACTGTCCTTTCAGAGCAGCCTTGATTGAACCTAGAATACATGATAAAAGTATATAGTAAGTATCACCTACGGTACGTTATCATTTTCAGTAACATATGGAGTACCGTTAATGATCACTTTGAGAAAATGTTTACAGACAGTAGATGACACAACAACAGCAAGTACATGACAGTAAATGACAACAACAGCAAGTCACGTCCTACGTTGCAGCACCAGAAATGTGTTCTATATGCTGTCAACCGCTCTTTTCAGGTGGGCGACAAGACGGACTGGGACGTCGGGGTGGCCAGAGGGTCCGTCAACCGGAAGGGGAGTGTCACGGTGAGGCCCGACCAAGGCTACTGGGCCGTGTGTCGGAGGAAAGGTGACAGTCTCCACGCCTGCACCGGACCGTCTGTGCCTCTCAGACTATATGACAAGCCCAAGAAGGTGGGAGTGTTTGTGGATTACGAGGACGGCCTGGTGTCCTTTTATAATGTGGACGACAAAGCTCACGTTTATAGCTACAGGGGGTGTGGCTTCAACGAAACCCTGTATCCATACTTTAACCCATGTCTCCATGACAACGGGAAGAACACCGCCCCTTTGGTTATCGGTACCGTCCAAGAGGAGGCGGGGCCCGTGCGGGAAGTTGCAAGGTCGGAGGTCCCGTCGGCGAGTCGTCAGTCCTCCGTTGGCGCTGCCTCACATCGCCCATTACTGCATCGTTAGTCGGAAAAACATGAGAATGACTGAATATAAAGTACAATTCATTTGTACTCGTATTTGTTAGAATTACTCGTGTGCCACTGACCCAAGATCCCCTTGTCTTCACGCTAGTTATTCTGTTTGAAGAGAAGGACAGACACTCAGATAAAACAGAGAGCAGAGAGGCTGGAGGGCGGAACAAATACAGGGTTCTGGGAGAGACAAACACTATGGGATATGACGCTTGAAATACAATTAATTGTCTGTTCGAACACCGGGGCTCCCTGACAGAGGGAGGTGCGGAAAGAGGTGGGGAGGAAGTGATAGAGAGAGGCTGAGAGGGGAGGGGGAGAGAGAAAGAGAAAATTAGAGGGAAAGTGAGAGAGCGCAAGGCTGTGAAAGAGAGGTAAAAGATGTTAAAGTGCAATCTGCCTCTTGGGATGGAGTAACTTCCTTGTTGCTACATGTTATGAATCAGGAATCACACTTATTGCAACAGGTAAGAATTGATGTACTATGTTAAAATGTTTACCAGCACAGAGCTTTATGCAATGTGTTTACATTTTCCCTGGTGTAAAGTTTTCTGTTATATGTTTACATTTTTACTGATGTCAAGTTTTATGCAATAGGTTCACATTTTCACTGGTGTAAGGTTTTACGACCCAGTTACCATGGGGTACGCCTGTAAAAATGTATTCATGTATCATCATAAATCTGTTATATTGTTGTATCTGTTGTGTCTATTTCTGTCACTTTAATATTATTTGCTTACTTCACATTACAATCTAATTATCTTAATTTGTTGAAAAAGATACAATGTTCCCTAAAAGGGATGATTTAGCCATCAGATAAAACTCAGTATTGTCCTAAGGGACTTGACTGTCTACTGTATCTAAATAACTTTTGACAATGGAAATGAATATGGGATGTGTGCTTTGTCTTGTACATTAAATATATGCACTATAATGACACATAGGAATTTGAGTGCATATTTGTGTCTATTCAAGTGCACGCCTCTGTGTGTGTGTCTGTGTGTGTGTGTGTGTCTATATAAAGGAGTGTGTGGACAGTGTGTATCCTACAGATGGTCACTCAGTATTGATGATTCAGGCCTCTCCTCTCTCCTGCCTCTTTCCTCCCCTCCTCCTGTGTCCAGCTGGCTGTGATGGAAACCCTCCCTTCTCTCCCTGCCTCCCTCCCTCTACAGGCCAATCCATCACTTCTCCTACCTTCACCTCCTTTTTTACCACGCCTCTCCTATTTCTCCACCTACAACACTCATATTCAAAAATACACATGTTCACTATTTCTGCTTTATGTCTTTTAGGTCTACAGTCATTCTTGCCTAATAGGGTTGCTGGGAGGCATGTTGTGTGCTTGTAGCATGAGCGAACACCTCAGTGAATCTGTGTCCGTTCTGAATCTCTCAGGCTGAGGGTTGGCCTGTGGTCAAGAGGGATGTCTGATCCCTGATACTTTGGAATGCTCAGACTGTGTTTTCATTTGTTCACACAGACCGGGGCCCTGGGTGAACTTGGCCGTACCTGGAGGAGGTTTTGGTAGCAACCCAAAGGCGGGTTCCAAGGGACTGGACAAACATTGTCCACTGTGTCCATTCAGTGAGTTTGGATGAATTGATCTGGGACATAACCTTCTTGGAGTCAACTGAGGATTCCAAAAGCATATAAACACCAATTTAACTGAGAACTGCGTGGTTGAGACAAGAAGACTTTACAGACGGACAGCGATTTATATCTGTTGGACATAGCTTTACAAATACTCTTTTCAGTTTGGTTAATGTGTGTGGAGCATTTCTGACTGTCCGAAAAGAACCGCATCCAAAAAACAGACCCAACAACCATTGGAGACACTATGCCCTGCATTCCTTTTCTTTGTTCAGTTGTGCCCCGCCCCATATTACCTTTAAGCCCCGCCTTATTCCTTGCACTAATTGTCTTCCTCCAATGGGGTCCCCTGGGGGCCAGGGCTCAGAATGACACTGAACCAATCGTGTTGGAGGGAAAATGTCTGGTTGTTTGTGACTCCACCCCTTCGTCGGAACCTTCCGGTAACGCATTGGGGATGTCGGTCCGGTCAGGAACCGGTCGAGTGGCATTCTCCGCCGTCAGGAACACCAACCACGAACCCTCAGAGATGAGCAACCGCACAATGACTATTTACTTTGACCAGGTCAGTGAGGCCGTATTACGACACTGGGCATCAATGTTTCTTTGGCGCTCTTTCGCTCACCACCCCACCTCTATCTCTCTCCCAGATCCTGGTGAATGTGGGCAGCCATTTTGACCCGGCACGCAGCATCTTCGTGGCACCCAGGAAAGGCGTCTACAGTTTTTGCTTCCATGTGGTCAAAGTGTACAACCGTCAGACGATACAGGTTTGAGATCAAAATAAAAACATGAATGGTCGGACAGTGTGTTACATTCAGGCCAAGGGTCGCTGCTTAGCATTAGCAACATTAGCGGTTGCTTACAACGCATGGGGTCCCAATTGCCAGGAAGCCTTATCTGGGTTTCCTGCTTAGTAACCAAGGAATCTCTCTTTTCCATTCCCTCTCTCTCTGACTCTCTCCCCACCTCCCCCCAATACACCCTACCTGTCTCTCTCCCTCAGGTGAGTTTGGTACTGAATGGCCACCCGGTGATTTCAGCATTTGCCGGGGACCAGGACGTGACCCGAGAAGCAGCCACCAATGCTGGGTTGGTGACCATGGAGAGAGGAGACAAGGCTTACCTCAAATTGGAGAGGGGGAACCTGATGGGTGGTTGGAAATACTCCACCTTCTCTGGGTTTCTGGTGTTTCCTTTGTAGAGGTGGGGGTGGGGAGGGGGTGAGGGTTCGGGGGTGACGTCGGTACGTGTGAGGGTTAGAGTACATATGCAGACCTTTGTATCCTTTGGTCCTTCAGCGAAACTGACAATGCCTCGAACACCACCGAAGAAATTGTGACGACCGATGTGTGCAGTCTTTGCCCACGAACAGTCACTCAGCAGCCCCGTGTTGCAGGAATCGTCCCGACCTTCCCGTTTACTACGTGCATCTACGTCGTGTGGCTGAAACTAATGCTACTGTTGCTTCTACCTTTTCCGCTTATGTTTGTGTCTTATGTGATGACTCGTGTTGCCCGCATGCAAATAACTGACCTACGTGCTAAAATATAAATATGTTAGTCGTACAGAATAAAGTCTACAGGAACAAGCTGCTGTAACCGAACTGTATCAATGGTACATGGTGGGAAATCGGCCCCATGAACAAAGACAAGGGGATACGTTCACCTTCTCCGAGCAGTGCGCCGGTTAGTCTTCTAAATTGAGAAGCCGCCCTCGGCTTCCCGAGGGGAGGACTCTGCAGCGGATCCGGCGACAGATGGGAGTTTTGGCGAGCGGCGTTGTGTGTGTGTGCCCACGCGTGGGTGTTTGCGTTGCCAGGAACCCGTGGTCCTCACATCCGTACGCCGTCGCAAACGATTTGTCTCGCTGCTCGAAGACAGGGTATAGGGGTCCTAAGCACATATTGTTTGTTTGTAATTCAAAGATGTGTTTACACAAGTTGCCACAATAGCAGTTGGGCTTAACAGAGAGGCATGTGTATGTTTGGGAAGTGTGTATTCCTATAAAGATTCATTCATGGAATGAGCCCTTAATATTCACTGATATACTCCGGTCTGTAATAAACAGCACCTATGATGACAGTAGCAAAAAGAATGATTTTACAAATACTAACCCATGCTGTATATCTTTTTATTTTTTTATTAAGAAAGACCAGTCAGTGATTGTTTTTAATTTGACTACGTAGCTAGCTGTAATGAATGTCCATATTAGTCCCGTATCTATTGCATTTTTAATGTTAAGTCATCAAGAACATATTTTGTTGAACAGCCTGTACATACAAAAAAATAATAATCCTGTGGTCACTCATAATTAACGGTTCTATCGTTAATAAGTGAGGTGACGTATGTCAAGCTCCTGCAGACGTGACGTGTAAAAAAAGAGAAGAACGGGTTTATTTAGTTGGACAAAGAGGCCAAACCCTTTGTACTGCCAGTGTTTGTCTAAGGAGATTGCATGGGCGAGACTAAAATGGGTGAGACTGAAATAATTATTAGGGGCATCCACATACATTTGTTCATATATATAGTGTTCCTGTTCTTAAATGAAACATATAACAGATTACGTTTGATTTCAATGAAAAATTTATATTTTGATTCCACTATCGAACCAACATGAAATGAAAAAAATCTAAAATGTATTGCTGGTGACTTTATAAATAAAATGATATAGCATTTATAACAGCTACTTAAAATGTCATTTGTCATTAGCAGTTACCACTAAGTTCGTACAAACATACAAATATAAAAAGAGAGAACTGGCATCCAATGCAGACTAACTTCAGGAGCAACGCAAGACAAAATTCTGAATAGAAAAAGATTATGGAAAGTTTTGTATTTCATGTGTTTTCGTCCAAAACTAAAGTAAACAGATGGAGTGACAGATTAAGAAGGGACAAAGGGTGAGAGGTGGTCCCTGTTTCCGGTGGGAGATTGTATTTTCATGAAGCAAGTAGTGTTCCAGATTTCACCACTGCTCTGGACCTTTCTGGCTCCTTGGCTGGGCTCCTGGTAGGTTAACACTAGATGGCGCTGTTGGGTTTCGGTGACGTTTTTTGGGTTGAGGAATTCCGATGCACATGCTGTTGTTGTTGCCGATCTGAATTCCTGTTACATTGCTCATACTGAAGACAGGTCCACCTAGATGAATACAAAATTAGGCGTGCATCTAAATAGTCGTTTCTTTAATACACATCAACCTTAACAAGTATTCAAGGACAAGCCTCTATCTCAATTGAAAATGAGAAAATGCGTCAGTCAAAAGTTTTGTAAAAGACAGATGGCAGAAAGGAAAGACTGCAGAGAAAACGCCACAGAAAAAGGAGAGTTTGTCCTGAAAATCCGCATTTGAAACCCCTCTTATCCAACACGTCATAAAAAGGACTTTGGGTTCTAATACCTGAGGAATAGCATGCAGGAACTGGAGTGGAATACTGGCGCTAAAATGTGAAATTAGAGAGAATATATGAATAGTTAGTGAAGACTCTCAGGGGACACTTTGTAGCATACGACATGAACATTGCTTCTAACTGGTTTTGAGGATCCAGCATAATAAACCGTCTCATTTTGTTCCCTTTTCTGTTGATGTATGATGTCATTATGAGATCACAAAAATAAAACTACACCTGGAATGGTCCAGCTTGACTTTGAATGGATGGGGAGTGGAAAGCAAACGGTTTGGGTGAGGGGGTGATTATCTTTGATTTCGGTTCAGTTGAAGGATTTTTAGGAACTGCACTTGACACGGTCGTTGGAGAAGGTAACAAATGCACTGTGCGGGTAACAAAAGTTAGTACATTAGGTGTGATTAGGTGATGATGACTAAGCAACAACCAAAACAACGCCATGTTTTTTACTTGGTATCCCCAACACAATCCCTGAACCAAGTTACGCATTAAACTAGCCTTACCTTTGGGTTTCTGCTTCCCGGTCAAACCACCAGTTTCCTGTGGAAAGAAAGTGAGGTTATTTACCTTAGTCCTTGTAAGTACAAACAGAAATATTAAGGAAAACAGGCATAGACATCTAAACTGGTCTAAACCCGTCAATGCGAATAAAAAGCATATGTGGACGGCTTATTCAAAACATGCTAACTGATGCGGCTCATGTAATGGTATGTATTTAATACAATGCCAATTGAGTAGATTTTTTCCACAAATTGCAGCACAGATTATTGGGAACACTTCCTACATTTCCTACACTATAAGAGCAAATAGACATAACATTCAATCCCAGTCATACCAAACACAGAAGCTGATCCCTTGTTAAACAGTAGTGCAAAGTGTTATTTAAAACATGTCCTAACCTTGTGTTGTTGAACCTAGGTACAGATCGGTTCAAGAATACATTATTCAAACAATGTGAACTTGATTGGACCAGCATATTGCAGATTCCACAGAAGGAACTTCAAAAATGTGACCAGAGGTCAGAAAATAGAGTAAAATGGCTGTAGATAACTTTTAAAATGACAAAATGAATTGGATAACAGAAAAGCTGGATTGTTATGTTCACATGTGAAATTTAGTAGATCTGCATTAATAGTGTTCGTTTTTTTTTTTTTTTTTACTTTGATGGCCATGCCAGATTCTAAATGGCTGCCAATCAACTCATTATGTATTGATGGACTTAAATGGGAACCCACACTACTACTCTTTCCCTATTTATATGCCGATAACACAGCCATAATCGCTGCAAGAACGCATTGAATCAAAGCCATTTTCTCACGATTGATATGCTATTCAGTAAACCTAATACACATTTTTATTAGAAGCACATCTCAACGGTACCGCTGGATGTTCTTTTAAGTACAGATCCCCTCCAGATATATAAAATACAAAACTGAACAAGGTCAACAAGTGACTTTACACCACATACCTGTGTTGGAAGTGGTCCAGTGTGCACAGGGTTCGGGAACACATGATTTACTATGAATGAAGAAATGGTGGAATTAAATTATTTATTAATGGATACTTATATAATGTTAATACTTCAAAAATATTTAGCTTAACTTTAACTCTGTCGTTATATATGTTAGTACCTGGTAGGGGTGTCCTGGGGGAAATACAAAGGTTATTAACAGCTGACGTAATAATCCCTGAATCCTAGTGTTGGACAAACAGAAAGACAGAGAGTAGAGCAAGTTAGAATGTGGTAGATGGTAATCATAATAGATTGTAGCTGTCTAGCGCGGTTATTCATTTGGTTGGTTAGTATCAATGCTGGCTAGTGCAGTTACGGTAATTTGGTTGGTTAGTCATAGTGCTGTCTAGTGCGGTTACGGTACTTTGGTTGGTCAGTTAGAGTGCTGGGTAGAGTACAGGGTACAGTTACAGTCATTTGGTTTAGTGCTAGTGCAGTTTCGATTTGAGGGGTTGTTAAAAATTGGGCAAGGGCTGTTTTGGTAATATATTGTGGTTCCGAATAGTTTCCTAATGCTGGTATAGTTATGTAGGGTGGTTGTTTGTTAAGCTAGATAGAGCTGTTATGATGATGGAAGGTACCAGTTTTTGCAGCACTTGATGAACAGCGTCATTAATCCCTTGTTTGTGATTTTCATACAACCTCTCGGTCACAGCAAGGCAGTCTAAAACAAAAAATAAAGCCATTTGACATCATTAAATTCGTTTAAAAACGTTCAATGTTGCTATACACATCAAATTGTAAGGTACTACAAAATTGCTACAAAACATGAAACATAATTAGGTCTGTCAAAGCTAACGCGTGCGATTAATGTAATACACCCAACCCCATAAAATGTAGTCATGACGACTTTTGACGCCTTTTTTCATTCATGACTTCAGCTTGACTTCAGCCGAAGCTGACAGCATCACGCACGTATTGTTTACCTTTAACGTTATTGCCGATTGACTCGACGTGAGCACGTCACCGGCGCCTTTTCAATACATCGTTGGAGAGATGGCATTCGTGTGTATTAGGGTACGCATCCGTTTGTGCAATGGCTGTAAATGAAATTATCTCGCCTTGCGTCCAGCAGCCCAGTCTCTCCCCGAAAACCAATCACACTAGAATGCTAGCCATGGATCCCCTAACTCTGTTGCTTGAATCCACCTGCTAACACTTGTAGCATGGTAAATATTTTTTCTGATCTAACCAATCATGTTTCCACCAAAGGATATTTCTCATAGTGTAACCAATAAACAACTGTGCTCTGCATGAATTAAAGAAGTCCAGATTTACTGTTTGTATTTAACATCCCTAGCCACCATGACTACCTTATGCCATTGCCTAATTCAAGTAGCCGACCTCATCCATATGCTTGAATTAGGGAATATTTGAGTAGATGCGAACACCTTTCAGGAACTGTTTACAGGTACCCACCTGAACTCCATTCTAACCACATTTCAGCCTAAACATCAAAGGACCATCTTAGGTGTGATTCAGTGGGTTAAATGCCTTCACACCCTGTAGCTGTCCAGATAAGAGGGGCTGATATGTGTTTTATACAGGAGCCTAACGAAGCAGTTCTTTGCTGTGTTAATCAAGAGAACCATACGAGTTGGTAGGACTATGGGATCATTGACCAGCAACCTTCTGATTAGATATACATGGGCTAGATTTTAGATTTGATCAGCTATTGTGGGAAGTTCTGCACTGATATTGTATGTAAACAAATAAATTAAGGGTATTGACAATGCATTTATTTAATTATATGTCAATCACTGTCCATAGTTTGTTTTATTGCAAAGTATGTCTTTACCATAAGGCACTGCGTTTTAAACAGAGTGTGTATTAAAGGCAACATTTGAACACTTTCTAAAACTGCGATTATTCGCACTTGATTAACTGCATTTGGACGCCACTAATTATAATATAATAAATGATATCCAAATGTTAAGATATTTATTGATTTATTGAACTTGCTTTTGTCATTCGAAGAATATCATGGCTAAGGTGCCTGGCCGAAAGCTTGTACAGTCCTCAGGTTAGGCAAGCCACAAGATAGGCGGAATATAAGGAAAGCTGGAAACTCTTCTCTGGTAGGACAGTATAGATTTGATCTTAGGGAAAGTAGAAAATAGCAAGCAGGAAGATGTTTTTCCTGTTATCTGAAACAATTAAAGAAACTGACATCCTTCAGGCTCTTACCCAGGAATGAGGGTCTCTCGGTGGGCTTCTGATGCCAGCATCTTTCCATGAGCCCCACTAGATCCCCCAGCCCCTCAGCCTGATCATTTTTCACGGACTCCAGAGGGGGTCTATCCCCCTGTGGGATCCGGAACCTCAATCTAGTGGACTGGGCATCTAAAGATGGGGAGGGGTGGGGGAAACTTGTGAATTAGAATGAAAAACTATTACTCACACAATCTATACAATGGTTACAGTGTGTTTTGCGTGGGTGAGTGTGCTTTAGGACTAATCACTCACAAGGGTACGGTTCTTCACCAGTGACAATGGACCAAAGAAGTATTCCATAGCTATTAAACAGAGAGAGACCTGATCATTACCATGGCTATCTAGGTGTTCGGCATCAATTTCCTGCTACTCAATGTTGGACAGACGGACGCGTCAACGGGTGAGTAAACCATCAGTGGTATGAGGTGTCCATACCTATAGATATCCGAGGCTCGGGTGGGCTTGTATGCCATGGCAAAGGACTCGGGTGGCATATAGGGAAGCGTCCCACCCTCCTCTCCTGTGTCCTTACTGGTTGTTTTGGAACGACTTTTGTAAACTCTGGCCAGGCCAAAGTCTGTCAGCTGGAGAGACAGCGAAACTCAGTAACCAGTTTATTAACTTTACCAATTTAACACCCCCATTGGCCTCCAGAATAGCCCAAAATTCACTGTGGCAACAGATTTCACAACACTCCACAAGTTAAGATTGGAAAGCGGCCTATTCATGGGGCGTACAGGCCATTCCGTTTCAGTTCTACTAAGGTTTGGGGAGTTCTTTGTCCTGTTCCTATAACCATTCTGGGCACTTTAACATGGTGCTTTATGATTCTAAAAGGGTAGCCATTAAACGATGTTCAGTAACAATGTTCACAAACGCTGGGATGCTCAACCATGGCCCAACTGGAGAAAGATGCTCCACAACACTGAGACCAGGCAGTTTGTCTGGGCAAATCCGGGTGTGTCGCCTGGCAGTTATTGGCTCTCGCCATTTGACCACTTTCATAACAGAGCGAAAACTAAAAGACGACCAGCGGACTGAACCTTCTTTTTAGTTCCAAAGTTCAAGCTAAACCCTCGACACTTGTGCTTCAAATTCCCAGTGTGGGTGGCGGTTGGGTCTGAGATACTGAAACCACAGCGCCACGATGATCACACAACATTCAAAGTTTCTCAGGAGAATCCATAGCAAAATATCAGTGGTGTCGCTGCTAGCATGCCTAATGATAACATGTAAAAAAAAAAAAAAAAACTTGCCTTGGCGTGAAGGCTGTCATCCAACAGCACATTGCTGGGCTTCAGGTCTAGGTGCAGCAGTGGTGGGTTTAGTTGGTGGAGGAAGTTCATGCCCAGAGCTACATGATGGGCCAAGCGGAAGGACAGAGGCCAGGGTGGTGGGCTGGAGAGATGTTCCTGGAGGGCTGCCAGAGACCCCTTCTCCATAAACTGTGGACACGAGACAACTTAACTGGGATGTTCAGAAACTATATTTTTTACTGACCGGCTGGATGGATTCTCCGGATTATCCCCTCATATTAATACAAGAATATTGGTCAGCATGTAAGACGTTAGCAGTAAGATAGTATTTACAGTAAGCATTATTTACCTCCATGACCAGGCCCAGCTGGGAGGAAAGATGACCCTGGTAAAAGCCCAGAATCCTGAGGACATAGGGGCTCCCTCCTTGGCGCATGAGATCTGCCTCTCTGAGCACAGACGAGCTAGAGCTGACGTGGAAAATGTGGCAGAGACAAAATCATTGACAGATATAATAAACATAATTCCATGGAAACGTAGAGTTCACTTGGCTCAGAATACATATACTTACATCACCGAAACTTACCCATCATGTAACAACTTAATGGCCACGTCCATGCCCCATTCTACATGTCTGGCTTTGTGGATCTGCCCAAAACCACCTGAACCAATCAAACACCAGCTGTGCAGGCTGTCGTCTCCAATAAACACAGGAGCCGGACAACTGGACGGTTCCATATTGAACTTGAAGGCTAAGGACATTTTAAATGAGTAAAGCCACAATTTCTCGCTCCACAAGGAAACAGTGTTCCCTTGTGATATTTTCTGATATTTCACCAGTGATCAAAAACTACAATATGGCACAATGACGAATTGGCTGCAACTGCACCAAAATGCAATTGGGTTATACTAACAACCATTAAGCAAAAAACTAAAAGTGACAAAACAGCTCTTAATCTGACATTATCCCTGCATTCTAAAAGTTCTGCTTTAAACACAAGTGACTTCCTCAATTGTAATCTTCCACACGATAAAAATAAATTGAAGCTGTCTGCACAACTGATTGTACATACTTACCTGTAGCCTACCTATGTGGTTTTCATTCTCTATTCCGACAGCAACAATCGAAAAGCAATTAAATGAATCTGTGGTTTAGGATTCCATCAATCATATCAAAAGTCGTTCGAGCATCAGATACCTTTGTTTCACTTCAACAAATAAGAGGGAGGGTGAGGCAGAGTGACAGAGTTGACACGACGCACATTGCGTAAAATGGGCAACTCAGCAACAGAAACGTAAAATAATTTGTAATTAGCGTATTTTTTATATAAAAAGTTAAACAGTTTCGAGAAAAACTGTTCCTGTGTTAATTCGCTAACCTGCTCATTGTAACCATTAAATTCGATTATTTTGGCAAAATAAAATGCATTACAATTCGTGAGACCAAACATCCCATCCAGGGAAGTTTTCATGACGCGCATGACGTTAGCGGAATTCCCCGTATGGTAATGCTCTGTTGTTATCGTAAAGGCAGCTATAACTGCGCGTTAATATTTATTGGTTCAACAAACGTGGATTTTATCTTTTTAAATATGATATATATGTGAAATTCTAAATCAGAAACCATATTTAATGCGTTGTGAAAATACATAATGAAAATGTATCGTGATGCGTGTGATTTAGCCACATGAATAGTTGAAATTGCTTCGCAGATACTCTAGACTTTATGTTGTTGTGACTGTTTCGGTTTTAAAACCCACTCAACTCCTTGTAGACTACAACACCCTTTTAACACATGTCTTCGTTTTTTATTGTCCCAACACTTCACATGTCGCTGTTTTTAGTGTGTATGGTATTTGTGAACCTTTGACAGTATAGTTACGTGAATACAGGACTATGGCAAAACACGTACAATTCTTGAAATCGAAACTTCGAGCCACACTGAAGAAGGAATGGCTTCCGGGGAATGAAGAATGAGGTTTGAGAATAAGTTGAATTCGTAATACAACTGTAACTAAAAGAAAGAAGTAAACAAGATTATGGTAAACGAGAATGTTATTAAATTTACCTGGTCGGTATTCAGCAAGAGTTCAACTTGAACAACAACGTTCCAACAGAAATTTGGAGTCGAGTTAGGTAAGTTGTGCCACAATGTTGTTATTAGTTAAGCCAATGTAATTATTTAAAGGAAACAATAGACATCATATATAATTTGATCAAATGTTTAGGAACATACATATTTGATGTAGTTTTTGACTAATGGAATCTCAAATTGAAATCCTTCTACAATATGTTAAGTAATGTATATTTTTGCCGGAAAGCCTTAAACTACTACATGGTCTGTTAAATTTGTGGAAGCATGCAGCTAAACAAAATGTCCAGTTACAAGTTTTGTTTTGGTTGCAGAGTAGTTTGTAGGATGCTTCCCAGTGTATTTTCCGTTATGGAGTCTGTGGTTGAATTCCGAAGGTCAGACGGAACATGAGAAGTAAAATACCCAAACAACCTGACTTAAGCAACGCCCTCAATTGCAAAGTCTGTTCCGATTATCATAGATGGGTATGCCATCGACACGTCTTGTATTTTTGCAGCACGTCTACATGCTACTTTACTTTCTGTGGAAACTACACTATAAGCGGCTGGTGCAGAGTAATGAGACGCACACGTCTTGTGTTCTGCGCGTACACATTAGCCCTAAGAAAGACCACTTCCTGTTATTGCCACCTACGAAAATGTATCGATTTCAACCACGATTACAGAGGTTTTAAACAGATCTCCCAGATAACTGTTCTCAACCCGCGCACAATCTTATTCAAACAGGGCATATGTCATAATGTTTTCATCCTTCTGGATAATCAAATTTAACAAGGCTCCATCAGCTCATCAAGAAGCAACCGTTACAGGAACTCCCAATAATTCACTGCATTAAAAATAGAGGGGCATTTGTGGCCCACACAGGTCCTGCTGCTGAGATTTTCATCAGAAACTTAGAACGTAGTGTCTGCTGGGAAATGTTTGATATGCATCAGCTGAGATGGATTCTGGGGGGAAACAACTACGTGGATTTCAACCTTAGTGAGTTCTTCCCGGTGTTTTGCAGTTGGAAATTCTGAATAGATACTGCTTACTGACAATAGATTTCAGTTCTGAACAGGGATACAGTTATAATCAGATGACACAGGGAATGTTGTAACACAGTAATTCACCTAGTAGTTCATCTACTGCTACTGTGGTTCATTTATTACCTTTCATAAAATGAATGACACCTAAGCCTTTCATGCAGACTTACTTACAATGCTGAAGCTCTATTTTCTGAAATGGGTCCATATCTTTACCGTTATTCTGTGGATGTTTGGTCAGAATGTGTCATTTGTACTGTGTTTGAATGACTCATAAATAATCATTTCACCCACCCAACATCACATTATACACTTTCGGTCATAAAGTTAGTACGATATGATAAGAGAGCAATGAATTGCTGTGTTTCATAACCATTGAGCAAACTTCAGACAAAATGTCTAGCATGGATAACTAGCTTTGGGACTGTCAATCATTTATTTGCTTCTGAATCACAGCGTGTGGATGACGGAAGGTTGCCATATGCAAGATAAACTCTGGAGAAAATATCTTCATCGCCGAGCTGCATCGGCCAAAACCTTTGGCAAGCAGAGAGCGCAGGGCACACAGAGCTCAGTTGCATGTCGCCAAATGAATAGTTTCAGAAATGTTGTGTTCGAGGTTAATTAATTAATCTTAATCCAAGCAGACACATAGAGGCTTCTCTAAATCTGTGGCGCAACTTTATAGGGTTTACTCAACCTATCATGGACCAAATCTTGTTGTTGTCTGAGCTATTATGTCAAATTGTTTGCTTGGACAAAGTTGAACTAGTGGAAAGTTGAGCAAATGAGATTATTCCGTGGCACAAGGCAATGTATTTTCACTGGGCTACATGGTAACAGCATGGCCTTGTCTACAGATGTATCTCGAATAATGTGCATATTGTGAAAACGTTTCCATAATTCAAATAAAAAGGTGGGACCTTAATATATTCTAGATACATTACACAAAGTAAAAAATGTAAAGCTTTTTCTGTTTCAATCTTGATGATTACGGCTTGTGTTCTAAAGTGTGGTCACGCTGCTCTATACAGTGTTGATCTACCCACATGTGATCTTGCTGACGTAATGCATTTTAATTATTCATATTTGATTTAACATAGCTCTAACTCACATAGACCTCTCTCTTCCTTCACCCTCTTCATTTCCCAATGTGTTTTTCCCCTGTCTCAGGGAGATCGGACAATTCTTCCATGGCCTCTGCCCTAAGCCATCTCTCTTCAATGACTGAAAGCTGGATTGATAGAGGAGCAGAGGGAGAGGATCAGGTAGAGGATGAGTTTGCCTGTTCCGGGGCTCTACGCGGAGCCCTTCAGTCCTTCCAACCTTCAGTAGAGAGAATATTTCGGGTGTCCTTTACGATTGGGAGAGAGGAAGACGCCGTGTTACCACATGATGGGCAGATCTGGCTCCAATTGAAAGGAGGGAGGAAAGACGTAGAGAGTGCCAAAGTGAGTTAACTTGTGTTCTAAATTCTGAACACTGGCATAACTGGTCTTGTGCCAGTGTCTTTGATGGTGTATTTTCCGTCCCTATATCATCAACAGTGCCCAGGCTTTGGTGTTTAGCCAGTTGGGTTGCATGGTCAGCGTTAACCACAAACCCATTGTATACAAACACAATGTCACGCTGAAACTCGTTTTCTTCTCCAGTTGTTTGTGAAGGGGGTTGTGAACCAGGAGGCCCAGCAGGAGGTTCCATATCCAGGGTTCCTCCACTGTGTGTTCTGTGGAGCCCGGGGGCTGTTTTCTGACTGCCTAATCAGGAACACCTCTGCTCACATAGTGGTAAGCATAGATGTTAGAGAAGGTTGGTTGTGACCAACAGAGATGGTTAGATTAGGACATAACTCCCTCTTCTATCTTCCTTCTAATCCTTCTTCCTTCAGGTGGGTTCCCCAGGGTTTCTTCTCATCTCAGGGCTAGCAGAACCAGTGGTCAGGGCATACTCCCTAATCACAGACCTGGTGGAGCGTTATGAGGGCACCCAGGGACGGCGCACCGAGCCAGGGGACAGAGGATTAGGTGAAACCCTGGATTCCCGTCGTGCCTTCAAATCCTTGGTGGAGAGGTGGGACGACAGGCACACTCTAGACCTCCTGGTTTTGCCTGGAGCCGTAAAGGAGACCTTACTAGATTTGGTGAAGGAGTCTGGACCGGGATCCAACCTGTGTTGTAGAGGTTTGCCAGGGAATGGCTCAAATCCTGTTCCGGGGCTGGCGGGTCTTGGGGGGACTTGGGACAGAGTGGGTCTAATGGACACTGCTAACCGGAGACCATGGGATAGCCCATCCAATACCATGGGACAAACATTTGCCGGTACCAGACTTAGAGATGCTAGGGACATTCAGGGAATTTCAACGGCTAAACCTTCCGAACCCTACATCCCCCGCCAAGACCCTGGTCCACGGAACACCGGACAGCTTTCCCAACAGATGTTCTCCACCCCACCTGTACAAAGCAGAGAGGTTAGCAGAGCAAGGACTCTGATGGCAGTTGAGTACGGCACGTCACCCCGAGATCCTATCCTCCACTCTCATCCCCAAACTGAGGACAATCGCGGTCAAGCAGAGGGGGCGGAAGAGGAGGAGGGGGAAGAAGAGGAGGAGAGGATGGAGACAGAGCAGGGTGAGCAGTTGTTGTCAGTAGGGAGCAGGGAGGAGTTTAGACTCCTGCTGAAGTTCTTCACTGCCATGGGTTATGCGGAGGACGTGGTACTTAGGGTTCTCGCCCTGACCGGACCCAAAGAAGCATCTCAGATCCTGGACCTTGTGCAGCAAGAGCAGGACCGCAGCGGAGTGACCATGAATCGCCCAGTTGAGATGGAGCACAGAGAGGGGGAGAACAGGGAAGGAGAGGGTACGGAGAGGGGAGGTAAGGTGGAGGGAGATGTGGAAGAGGTGCAGAGAGAGGGGGTGAGTGGAATGGAGGGTGCTGGCTTTTTCACAACTCCGGACGACAGTTCTATGGTTGGAAACCGGGAAAGACACGAGGAGGCTGGAGAGAGCTGCCAGGCAAACCGGGAGAGCGGCGAAGGGGGAGTAGATGAGGATTTTGTCCTGGGGGTGCTAAAGAGAGCGGCTGCCAGCTGTGGATACACAGAAGAGAAGGTTGCCGAAGTATACAGCACTTTTCCGGAGCTGTCCACCCGCCAGCTACTCCTGAAGCTACAGAGAAGGAGCACCAAAGAGACGTCTGCTAACTCCCTGGGCAGAGTGCGAGATGAACCAAGGGAAGTAGATGAGGTTGTCTCCGAAGTAATAAGAAACACGCCTAGAAAAGATGACGGGGAGGAGAGAGATAAAGACACCAAGGCACAACTATCCCCGGCTACAGAAAGAGTGGAAAGTAGGTGTGCCAAAGGAAAGGCTGAAAGGAAGACCGATGTCCCAAACCAAACCACTGACGTCCCGGATTTGGTTGAACCAGATCTGTGGAATGCCATATTTACCCGCATTCAGCCACCCCCGACCTACAGTCAACCTGCCAACGTGCACAAATCACATCAAGTAAACTCTCCGCTGGTCCGAGGGCCTCCCCAGCCCACCTACCCTCCTAAACGTCCCTCACCACCAACCTACACCCCCTCACCACCTCCACAACCCCTCTACCCCCCTAATGTTCATCATCCAACGATTTACCCGCCCACCCAGTCACCCCGGACCACATTATCATCCACTCACACCACCATTAACTCCCCGGCAACCAGAGTAAAGGAGAAACCGGGTTATCTTCCCGTAGATGCTGAACGTATGGAGACATGGGGTCTCCCCAAAATGGCGACGGGGGCTATGGTGACGGGGCAGCAGCGCTTCCTGGAAGGCCTGCTGACGCCCTTTCACCTCACGCTGACTGACCAACCAGGAGACCCAAGCCTCAGGATGGTGATCATAGACGGGAGCAACGTGGCCATGAGGTGATGAGGGGGGTGGTGGGAAGGTGCAGGGTTGAAAATTGCAGAATGTGACAGTAATTATTTTTGCCATGATTTGCTTAGTAATGAGTAGAGTGAAGGGCACATGTATTCAAATGAGATTTGTGGAGCATATATATGGTAACATTTGACCTATGGAAAGTGCCTCGCATTCCAGTTGTGGAATTTTGTTGCTACCAATTTTGTGACTTTTGGCAGACACTTTAAATGTGACAGAGTACATAAGGAATCTTACGTAACTTTCCATGTGCTTTTTACAGTGCATAATTACTTTAATAATTACTCCTAATATTTTTTAACAAGTTTTCCCCATCCCCATCTGTTTAGCCACGGGCTTGGACATTTCTTCTCATGCAGAGGAATTGCCCTGGCCGTGCAGCACTTCTGGAACCGCGGCCATCGTAGCATAAGCACCTTTATTCCCCAGTGGAGGCAGAAGAGGGACCCCAAGATCAAAGGTCTTATGTCTTTCTGGTTGCTGTTGAATGCTTGAGAGCTGTGTGGTATTAGATTATTTTCCTACATCCAGGTCCACAGTTATTGCAGAGCCTTGCCGTATCTTCAGAGCCTACTAGCTATAGCCTTCATATCTAGCCTTGGCCTTACTTGGCCAGCGCATTGTTGTTGACTAAACTCTACTATCAAGGCGGCCAACATTCGCCTTGATAGCTGCCAAGTTATTTGACAAAGGTGTCTCAGTTTAAATCCATTTATGTTGTTGTCCGAAGACTTTTCCCACTTTTCTAGTTTCGGGCATTTGTTCCTCATTGTTAGTGTCTGCCAAAGCCTTTTTGTTGGTCATGGAGAATTGTCATAAAATATCCAGGCAGTCACTAGCTACTTTCATAAGTATCAGTGACCAGAAGTTGTTAAATGTTGTTAATTGCTCTTACAGTATTTGTAAAACATTGGAGTGGGAGAGCTTAAAGTGAAGCCCCATCATGCACAATTGACTTCAATGACCTGTGCATCTGCAACGATTCAGGCAACAAATGAGCTGTAAAATATCACGGGGAGAAACAACATCCAGACGCTGTGACATCCAGACGCTGAGCTGCAACCTTCTAAAATAAGTTACAAATTGGACCTTGGAAAGTTCCAATGCTCCCTCAAATTAAAATAATACATCTGGCGGTGTCTTTAATTTTTCAATAATACCAAAAACATTAAATAAAAACGTCATTTGAAAGAGACCAGCGGGACAAATGCTGGAAACCCATTTTGTTAAGGAATGGTATATTTCTGGTGTTTCAGAGCAACGCTACCTAACTGAGCTCCAGAACTTGGGCCTGTTATCTTATACTCCCTCCAGAGAGATCCATGGACAGAGGATCAACTCATACGATGACAGGTGGGTCTGTCCTCTGGTCTATACAGTAGATCTGCTCATTAAAATCGCGTAATATTTCCTTTCCTCATAAACTGGTTACGAACCGCTTATAATTGTTACTAAAAGATATGCTTACATATCTTACAAATCAGTTTGTTGTACCTGTAATTGTTATGTATATGCACAAGGCTTTTTTACACTTTTGGGAATATTCTATTAAAGTATGACATTACCTTTTTCTCTGTCCTATCCGTTTTCCTTATTCCCGCTGTGTCCCAGGTTCATGCTGCAGCTGGCACAAAAGACGGACGGAGTGATTTTAACAAACGATAACCTTCGTGACCTGCTGGACGAGTCCCATGTATGGAGAGACATAATCAAAAAGAGGTAGAGAATAAGAAAAGGATGAGGCAGATGAAATACAGCAAACACGTTTTGTCTTTTCCTTCATTCTATTCTCAACCCTGTCACAAACCATTATTTGACCAAGAATGATTGCGATAACAGCAACTCTCTTTTGGTTTGAAAGCAACACAGTCGCATTGGGCTAAAACCCTTAACCTCAGTGTTATACGATTTGCTTCTTACGCAGTCTCCTTCAGTACACCTTCGTAGGAGATCACTTCATGGTCCCTGATGATCCGCTGGGCCGAGGAGGACCCCACCTCGATGACTTCTTACGCTCACAGACCAGGTAACATACAGATACACATTTTGCCTACTGAAGTCGCTCATGACGTCATGCAAGTAAGGTCAAGACCACGGTAATGATGAAAAGCCCTCCAATGAGCCTCCCTGACGTGGGTTCTGACTGTTTCTGCTGAGGATTTTTCAATTGCCTGACGGGCTGTCGCTTTGGTCCCCGGGCCACTAGGGATCCCTGTTAGCTAAGGAAATCAAATTTAGCTTAGCTCCCTCAAATGGCTAGAGCCTGTACTGTCGACATGCCAAATACGCACACAAAAAACTTGACACAGCGACATGTGTATAATTGTTTTTTCAGTGTTCAGTGTATAATTTTTTACCACGTTATTCATTGTGTTTTCTGCTTACTCTCAATTTTTTCTGCCTCTCAGTCTTGGGTTTCCTGTCCCAGGCAGTCACACGTTTGCAGGTTTGGCGTCCTCACCATTCCCTTCCACCCAAATTCCAAGGGCCCGAACAGATGTTCTGCAGTTCCGAGACCGTACACCAGGGGCTGCTGCGGACCCAGAGTCCAGCCGGAGCCGGAGGAGAGGGAAGCGACGGGTTAAAGCTAAACACAGCGGCCCAGGTATGGGCCATGGCCTGGGGGTTGAGAGGAGCGAGGCAGATACCTCCAGACTTATGGAGAGCTTATGCCAGGTGTTTCCAGGACAGGAGAACATGGTCTCTTTGGTTCTAAAATGTAACCCAACAGTCACTGACATCAATTCACTGTCAGACATTATACTGGAGCAACAGACAGACAGTGATGATGAAGTCTGAGAGAGTGTGTTTGTGTGTGTGCTTGGGTGATCATGTTTTAATATTTAAAATGGGTTTAAAATCCCTTGAAATTCTGTTTTGGCATTTATGTTGACAGATGTATGTGTAAATCTACATATTATTGTATTTTATTTAAATGTATTAGTTTATAGACACAGTCCATGAAAGGATGTGTATTGAATGATTTTTATCTAATGAATTTTTTGAACTGGACAAAAATATCTTACAGCAAAATAATTTTATATACATTTTGTAACCTGTTACTTTTTAATAAAATGCTTATGTTAACACTTTATGCAACAGTTGTATTGTTTTAGTTATAACTAGAGTTAATAAAAAGATATTGAGGGAACTCGCAATCATTATAACACCAAGTCAACAAAACGTGGTGTTATACTGGGATGTCATGGACTGGGCACGTAGCGATTTGGATCCCTCATGTAATCGTTTTAGAGGCTCCACCTTATTCTTATAATATTTCGAAAGATTTTCTGGAAGATCTACAAATTCAATATATACAAAGGATATGTTTGTTATTTTAAAGCTCATTTCGTGAAATTAGCACTGCAAACATTGCATACACATTCATCATTTTCCGATGCAGCTATGTCATTATTGTGGCATCAAAATGTTCTGACCACCTTGCACCGCTATCCAAGCTTCAGTGACTGGCTCAGTAGTATGCTTGAATTGTATAAAGCAGCGGTGCTCAACCCTGGTCCTCGGGCCCCCCCCGTGCCCTAGGTGTTTCAGATGTTACACCCTTACAACACACCTGATTCACAATGGGGCGTTATCGAGCTTGGCACAAGGCTGATAACAACCCATTCATTTGAATCAGATGTGTTGGAAAAGGATAACAGCTAAAGCGTGGTGGGGGGGGGGGGTCACCGGTGGTCATTGAAATGAATTGGATATTATTAATTTATGTATTTTTTTTATTAAAAGGTTTTGTCAGTCAAATGTTAAGGCTCTGTGGTCACCTTGCTAACGTTTTTTCCATTTGTGGCCTCTTACTCTTGAAAGGTGAACAATTATGCTGTCTTGCCATACTAATGTAAATAATTAAACAAATGAACATGGCATGGACAAAAATGATGAAACCTTTAACCTAGTGTTTTGTTGCACAACCTTCAGAGGCAATTACTGCAATCCAATGTTTTCTGTAGCTCTCAATGATACTTCCGCATCTGTTAAAGTAGTTTTGCTCACTCTTCTGTTTCAAGTTTAATGGTAGCCTTCTCTATACTGCAGGTTTTAGATCTTTCCATAGGTATTTGATAGGATTCAGAAAAATACTATATAGAAGGCCACTTTAAAACAGTCCCATGTTTTGGTTTTACCCATCCTTTGGTGCTTTTAGCCGTGTGTTTAGGGTAATTATCCTGTTGGAGGAACCATGAACTGTGACCGAGAAAGAGCTTTCTGACATTGAGCTGTATGTTTCGCTCTAGTATGCCTTGATTGTAACAACTATAACAACTCCACGACTGAGGACTCAAATGCACAACTAATATACAGGATCAAAGAAAACTCAATGTACTGACAAGGTTCGTACACAAAAGGTCAGTCCAGATAATCCGAGGCAAACAAATCCAAGGAAAAAGGCAAAGGAGAGGTCCAGATAAACAGCAGCAGTCGAAAGCACAGGGAATCCAAAAATGCTAAATTTAACGAGGTAAGCGCTGGCACGTAACACACAAGGTAGAAACTAATTGGCACAGAGACAGGGAAAGACAAGGATAAAATACGCAGGGGTGAGAGGAGATGTTTTGTCAGATGTTACTATGGTATACTGAAGTATAATTACAAGCATTTTGTGAATGTCAAAGGCTATTATTGGCAAATAAATTAAGTACATGCAAAGAGTTATCACTTTTGCCTTATGGCAAAGTGCTCCATCATGCTGGAAAAAGCTTTGATCGTCACTAAATTGTTCTTGGATGGTTGGGAGTGTCCAGAGTTGTGAGTGAGCCCCCTCCCTTGGCTGAGAAGCAACTCCACACATGAATGGTCTCAGGATGCTTTACTGTTGTCTTGACACAGAACTGATGGTAGCACTCACCTTTTCTTCTCCGGACAAGTGTTTTTCCGAATGCCCTGAACATCTGAAAAGGGGAAATATCAGAGAAAACGACTTTACCCCAGTTCTCAGCAGTCCAATCTATGTACCTTTTGCAGAATATCAGTCTGTCCCTGATGTTTGTCCTTGAGAGAAGTGGCTTCTTTGCTGCCCTTCTTGACACCAGGCCATCCTCCAAAGTCTTTGCCTCACACCTGCTGCCATTCCTGAGCAAGCCCTGCACTGGTGGGGCCCCGATCCCACAGCTGAATCAACTTTAGGAGATGGTCCTGGCACTTGCCGGACTTCTTGGGCACCTGAAGCCTTCTTCACAACAATTTAACCTCTCTCCCTGAAGTTTTAGATGATCCGATAAATGGTAGATTTAAGTGCAATCTTACTAGCAGCAATATCCTTGCCTGTGAAGTTGTCTGTTTTTGTCCAAAGCAATGATGACTGCATGAGTTTCCTTGCAGGTAACCATGGTTAACAGAGGAAGAACAATGATTTCAAGCTCCACCCTCCTTTTAAAGCTTCCAGTCTGTTATTCTGACTCACTCACTCAATCAGCATGACAGAGTGATCTCCAGCCTCGTCCTCGTTAACACTCTCACCCGTGTTAACAAGAGGATCACTGACCCTGTTTTCTTTGGGGGATTAAGTTCATTTTCATGGCTAACAGGGACTTTGCAATTAATTGCAATTCATCTGATCTCTCTTCATGACATTCTGAAGTATATGCAATTTGCCATCATAAAAACTGAGGCAGCAGGCTTTATATTTGTGTAATTCTCAAAATGTTTGGTTATAGTTTACTTGCCTCAAAGCTATCAGAAAACACATTTAGCTAAGAATGTAGGATTGTGTTACTGGGCAGTTTGCAGCTTTGTATCCTTTTTTAGTCTGGGAGAGTTTAGAAAATCCTGGCACATCCTAATAGAGCTGACATAATGGATATTAGTCATGTATTGATTATTTTCCTTTTTTTTGTTTTATGGCTCATTAGTAGCTGTAGCAGGACTTCTGTATCCCGTTTCCTTCAAAGCAGCAGCACTGACATGTGTTGTAGATCTCTAGGTAGACTCTTGAGAACCTTAAACTGTTGTTCAACTATTAACATAGTATAACTATTTGAAGAACCCTTTTTGGTTCTAAATTGAACTTTTTCTTCAGCATTTTGCAACCCAAAATGATTTTTTGACATGGAACCAAACATGGTTCTCTCTGGAAACTTAAATGAAGTATTCTCCTGTGGAGACAAGATGAAACATACCTTTAGGAACTGTTTTCTTTAAAGAAGTGTATTCCCTTTAGAGAGCGCCTTCTCTAAACAGTTGTGTGTGGGTGTCCTCCATGATGCGCTTGGCATCTTTGATCATTTCTATCACAGAGTCCATGAAGCCCTTTCTGTCTTAAGATCATGAGCAATTGTAAGCAAGAGTTCACTGTTTAGAGACAGGATGTGATCACCTGGGAGCCATTCAGACACTGGAGACTTAGAGAACGTATTAATGTCAAGATTGAGATTCTAAACCGTTTATGTGCATGATTCATTTGGAAGTATTGCAGGTTTTACATCATCAGCAGGTCATGCGGGTGCTTTTAATGTGAATATATTTGAGGGCTTTTTTAAGACATGCAGTAATACATTCTATGTTCACCTTTTGTTATGTTGTTCCCGTTGATCTAGGTCTAGGGCAAACAGATCTTTTTTTAGTAATCTCTTCTGCTTTTCTACCATATTCTATTCATGTCATTATGTAGCTGTTAATGATCTAGGACCTGTTAGTCAAGTTTGAGCAAGAAAAAAGGAAACCACAAACTCAACTCAGAAACATTCCTGAAGAAGAGGCAACCCACACACAAACAGACAGTCTCTGAACAGACAGAGTGAGACGGAGGTAAAGGTGTTCTATTTTCAATGTGCTGTTCCTGCACATCGTATTTATAGCATGGGATTTTATCAAGAGTTATTTTTACTTTTTTTTTTACTTCAGGTCTCTTTTATCTTTAAAATAAGTTTGTGATTAGATTAGCAAAATAAGAGATCAAACAGAAGTCGCCTGTGGGATGAAATGAATCGGTAAGTCATAATACGATACAAATAACACTTGAAACTAGGTTGTCAGTCTATAAATGAGACTTTTGTATTTGTAGTATTTCATAAATTGTCTTTACATTTCCTAAACACATCAAACTATTATAAAGTGCAGTTGTGTATCAACAACTAACAATGCACTGGATATTTACTGTTTGTTAACACATTTCATTGCTCATTGTTAAGACTACATTTAAAAACGTTTACTGTGTAGGTGTTGGCGAGACATGCCATGAATTCTCTAGTGATACATCATCAATGTGTTCATCTTGCAGTTCATGGCCAATTTGGTCCCGGGTCCTGCTACCAAATACATGTTCCAAATGCCCTATTCCTTATATTCAAACAGGTTAAAACCTCAAAATTCGAGGTTTGACATTTTGGGCAAAAGTGAGTTATTCACAGAAAGTTGTTCTTTAGGTGTACCTTAATACCTCAGTGTTGGAAGTCAGACAGGACTGGCCACTCACATCACGCTGTAGCAACCTGTTTTGGTAGGTAGGGCGTTTGCAAGTTCCACCATGGTCATTGGCATAAGAACGCAATGCCCTTTTAGAGTATACGTACCGGCATAACATGACCATGACACAACCCCCCACAGCCCAAAAAGCCCCCCCCAAAACAGACTTAGAAATGTCATAGGATTTGGATAAACTGTACTTCAGAAAAATATGATTTAAGCATATGTAACCAAATGTATGTTTATTCAGAGACTGGACTTTTTCTCTTTCTTCCTCAACTCCCTAACCCTCCCTCCTCACGTCCTCCCTCCCCTCTCCCTCTCTCTTGGCTCCCTCTCTTCCTCTTTTAGGTCTCTCTTCCCTTAGTGGTCTATGCTTAACTCTGTGCCTTTGCATAGCTTCCACAGAGACTACATCATAAAAAGTGTGCGTATGTCGGTTCACACATAGGCTATGTCCTAAATGGTAATGTGTGCTCTCTAGCAGGTCCCTTACTTTCGTCATGAGCCACTGTTCAGATTACGGTGGTAGTCAGGACTCAGACATGGAAGCACCTAGCCAGTTGCTTAAGCTGCACAATCATTTTCAGAGAGCTTCATATCACCTATAAATGCACCACAAGATATATTTTCCTGGTATTTCAGAATGGATACATATTCCAGTGTCGTCCTCTTGTTTTAAAGCAAACCGGTTCGGACGTTGGGTTTCAAATCGATGGAACAGAAGAATTGCAAAAGGGAGAGAGTGAAAGGGCAGAGCAGACGAGCAGGAACACAGACAAAGGTCATAAATGAGTGTAGGCGACTGAGTGTGAAAGACAGCGAGAGGCGATGGGTGCGAGTGAGCAACAGTCAGGAGGCTAAAGTATAGCTACTTGAAAGACAAGGTAGGCCACCGCTCTAGACTCGCGTATAACAGTTGCTCATGTTTGTATCCAAGTATGTCAACCGTGTTTGTTCTCTGCCTGATACTATGACGATATTGATTAAATGCGTGAGATTAGATGTTTCAAGTTTTAAGTGATTCTGAAGCTTTCGGACCATTATCTGGGTTTTGATTTAACTGGGGAGTTTTGGGAAGAAATAACACTGTGATAAAATGGACGGGAAAGACTACCGATGTACAAAGACGTAAGCATTTCTTTAATATTACTTTAAATCTGGGAAATGCTTTATTTTCTTTGTGGCACATATTTTTGAGGAACAGTAAACACTTTTTTTTTCTCCTGTGCATAAGGAAGGTGTGAGAGACACAAAGACAGAAAAAGGAGATAAGAATGTCATAATAATTACGAGGGATGCATTGCTAACATGTCATTACCAGAGAAAGAGACAAAGAGCCCAGAGAACGGCCGTTTCGCGCACATATTGTTCTCATACTATTTCAATGGTATTAGCTTAGCCTGCATGGAGTGACAGAAGGGAGGGGTTTCGAATTTCGGGATTCTAGTGAGTATTCTATTGGTCCAATAAGCCAGAGAGGTTCAAGCATGTATCCCAGGTGCCATTAGTGGATGTCTGCTGATCTTGGACCTGTTTGGCATTCTCCCCACTAATGGTTAGTGTTGACCTTGAGTGGGGAAAAGAAAATCGGTAACTGGGGCAAACCAATCCCGCAAACATTCATCACTGTCAACGAGGAAACACCTATTAGGCATCTTGCATAACCTGTTCGAAACAATGGGGAAATTATTGACAGTGAAAATGTGTCCACAAAACGGGCATTAAAAATCTCAAGAGAGAAGTCAAACCTAGCCATTGTCCTCTTTTACTTAGTGTTTATTTTCCGAAAAGAACTAATGTGTTTAGGTCAGTAGTTGTTGCTCTTAAGGTTAGGGTTAGCATCAAATTCGGTACAGTGAATGGTGTTTACACCCACGGTGCAAACACCTAAATGTCAGTTTTACAACGGCGTGGTTACAGCAAAACGGGTCAGTTATCAGACTGGTTAATATAACACTGAGGATTATCTGAGGGCTTTGGCAGTCCTTCCTTTTCAAATTTTTGAGCTGATGACGTGAAGGGACTTTACCATGACTCTGTCTCCCGTTTTCCTCTCAGGTCCATTTTACCGGCTACAAGGATATAGAGTGAAGGAAGCAGCATGCAGGACGATGCCCAGGGCTACCTGGTGATTGGGGGAAACCAAACAAGAGCCATTCAGAGGACGTGTAGCGGGAAGGTTGCTAGTGCGGGAGGGGAAGGAGAGCAGGGTGGAGAAAGGGATGCCAGGAGCCTGGAGCTGACGGATTTTACCTGTGCAACAAATGGTGCTTCTACCGGAGAAGGTGGGGTTGTGGAGATAAAAGATGGCGACATCAGCACGCAAAGGAAGGACATCAATGGAAAAATGGATGACATCGGAAGTCATGGTGATGACACCGGGGATTACTTAGGATGGGATTTCGAGAGCCAGTCGGTCCTCAGAAAGAATCGGGCCTACATAGAAGTGGGCAAGGCTAAGGCGGACCTTGTTCCCAAACCTTTTAAGGCCCAGCCATCTTTTAGAGAATCCCTGAAGTTCATAACTCCTACGAACACAGGTAACCGAGGCACTGAAGTCGAACAAGACACTGTGAATGACAGAGCCAAATTCCACTCTAACTCTTATTATGATAACACTAAACCCAACACGGACACTTTAGAGGCTCGCGCCAATGTCAACAACGAACATTCTTCCCATGTGAAGAACATGGAGTTTCCCACCGACAGCTCTATCAAGGACGCTTTCATTGACAATGACGACCAAGAACGTACAGGCACTGACGTTAGGCTAACAACAAACACTTCCGAGAACAACTCAGGTCTCTCCCAGGACGGCCCAGCGACCCACTGCAGCCCCTCCAGCGACAGCAGGACGGCTGCCCGTGTCTCGTCCCGTGACACCTCCACTTCCATATCGGGAGAAGTTGTCCCTTGTTACCAGTTAGAACCCGAGGTCGAGAACGATTTGGATGACAGCATGGACCTCGGGGTGGAAGGCCGAGGCTCCTTCAGACAGCTCTCACGAAAGAGATTGGCAGAGGGGATGTGCTGCTGCTACAGAGTCCTGCACAAGGCCTTCCTGAGGTCTGTACGAGACGCTTTACATAGGGCGTTTGATCACATTTGTTATCTGGAGCGGCTGGCGTTAGTGAGGTTGACGTTTCTTTGCGCTTTTGTTCTGTACGGTAGGGAAATGAAAGAAGCATTCTGCCATTTTTGCCCGCTGGTTGGAAAAAAGGTTCAACTGCAAATTGTGTAATGTGTCATATTTCTGCAAATTTGTGCCGGCTTTCAAGAATTGAAAAAAACCTAGAGAGGAGCCAGACTGCGGGGAGGCCTGTCCACAACAGAACAGCGTGACGAGTACATTAGTTTTTAGGCCCACGCTGACGTAATGAATATAACATGAGTATTGGTGCCTGTGTAATGTTGCTTTTCTTGAAATCAACCCGTTGTCTGTTCAGGTGCCTGGAGGAGACGCCCGCCATGTTGCCTGGTCTGTTGTTGGCCATGGGCTTCTGCGTAACCATCATCATCCTCATACCAGCTACGGGGCGGGTGAGCGATAGCATGGGATGAGGGTGGCTGGGGCGGAGGGGTTCGGGGGATGGAGGGCAGCACCCTACTGTTAAGAGAGGTTTGACTCCCTCTCTCTCTCTCTCTCTCGCGTCAACAGAACATCATCTCCCACGTGGGCGCTCTCTCTGTGGTGTGCGTGGAGCTGTGCTTGAGCGCCGCCCTGCTGGCGGCCCTGCCCTGGCTGCCCGTAGCCAGGCGCTGCGGGGGGGCCCTGTCGCTCTTTGTCTGGGGGACGTTGTACATTACGGCTGTGGTCTTCATCTTCACTGGGGGGGCCATCACCCCGTGGGAACAGGTGAGGGAGGGGGGGGGTTGTCGATTTGGGTGATTACTTATATTTGTTTATACATGTGTATTATAAGCGTGTGTTTATTGGAAATGGGTTTGTGTGTATCCCCCCCTTTGTGTGTTTTTTAGCGATGCTATGCAATTTCAATGGCTATTACGTGACTGGAGCGTTCCTTTAATCCCGGAGTGTACCTTTAATCCGGAGTGTCCCTTTAATCCGGAGTGTACCTTTAATCCGGAGTATCCCTTTAATCCGGAGCGTACCTTTAATCAGGAGCGTTCCTTTAATACGGAGTGTACCTTTAATTTGTTTCTGATGTGGTTATCCCTCAGGTGGCGTTCTTCCTCTTCCTGTCTCTCGGGGTGTACACTGTGCTGCCTCTGTCTCTAGTCTGGGCTCTAATCGTGGGCATCGGGACCAGCGTGTCGCACGTCATAATAATCAGTGTCTACGTTCCTGTCACCAGTCCTAACACACCAAACCTGGTGGTTCAGGTAACAGAAATCAGATATTTTCTTTCCACATTATATTTGCCCTACAACGTCTGTCTCCTTCACTTAGACGTAAAGGCGCCTGAAAGGTGCCTTTTGGGGTTTTTGTTAAACCATTCCTCCAAGAATACCTCAACTAAATAAAGAAGAGAACAGTTGCTGTGTCCTGCACGGTAGAGCTTCATTTAGCTCTTCTTTTTGCAGTTGCACAAAGATGATATAACTGCACATCAAATTAGTAAACTCTCGTAAGTAAACTCTTGCAAAGGAGTTGTGGAGAGCACATTTTGTTTTGCGTAAGCACACACACACACGTGTTCACATTATCTGACACATAGTGTACTTAATAAAATCAGCAAGCCCGCAACATTTTGTTTTGCATATTGTATGTTCACCTGCACTCCTGACACTGTAGAATCCTGTCTCTAACATTTACACGACTGAATCAAAACAATGGCCCGAGAACACAGCCCAGATGCTACGACTGGCACGCCTTGACTGGGCCCACGTGCCCCCAATTGGGCATTCTCACAGGGAGGATAAAAGGGCCCCCGAAAAGCAGCTGTTGGCAGTAGAGGAAAAAAAGAACAGTTTTCCAGTTTTGTAAAGAAGAGTGTGTGCTTAATTGTCATGCCTGGCTTAAAATTCTAAAGTCGAAATAAACGCAACTGTGCCCTTCTTCCTCCTCCCTGACAGTTGGTGGCCAACGCTGTGTTGTTCGTGTGTGTGAACTGTGTGGGCCTGTTTCACCTGTGGTTGACTGAGCATGCCCGGAGGAAATCCAGGAAGAAGAAAGAGGACTTTAGCATTGTTCGCTCCAAAAAGGATGTGCTGAAACACAAACAGGTAGACATCCTTATTATCTCTTATCTCCGTGTAATGGAGGCCAGCGAGTGCTGTGCGATGAGTGAAAATCTCCCTCCCATGGGTTTTTGCCTCCTTGCTAGAGTGCCCGACTCCCATCCTGGGGACCCGGGTTTGAGGCAGAGTAGGACTTGGTGCTGTGACCCGGATCTGGGAGGGAGGTTTAGGGGGGCGAGTGTAACGGAAGCCAGTGTGTGCTGTGCGATGAGTGAAAACCACACACGACAGACGCTAGGGCCCATGGGCTTTAGCCTCCTAAACAGTTGGCCACTGTAAATTAACACTGCGATGTTGTAATCAATGACACTCCATTTGCCCCGCCCCTTGGCAACAGGAGCACCTTCTCCTCTCTGTGTTGCCACGGTACATTGCAGAAGAGCTGAAGACCGAGATCATCAAGCGACTGTTTGAGAATACAAAGGCACAGAACTTCTACAGTCTATACATCCGGCAGCACAAACACGTCAGGTGAGGAAACGTACATAATATAACACACATAATCTCATAACTGGAACCTGTGCTGAGGCCCACCCAGATCATTCAGGCCCAGTTTTATTCTCAAATCTCCTAACCTGGTGGTGTCTTGCTGATCAGCAATGTTCAGAATGCAAAGCCCTGGCAACTTTTCTTAAGTTCCAGGTATTAGTTGACAGGACTAAAGCCGTCCCAGAGTTTGTATTTTGTCACAGTCATTTGAGATGTGTATTTCTTTCTGTAGTATTCTATATGCTGATATCGTGGGGTTTACTCAGCTGGCTGGTACCTGTTCTCCGGAGGAGCTTGTGGCAGTCCTCAACAAGCTCTTTGGCAGATTCGATGACATTGCCAAGGTGAGAGTTTCTCATGGCCAATGATCCTTCCCCCTTAGTCACCCCTGGGCAGGATTTCCTTTCGGAGGGTCTCGGCTAGTTAGACATTTGCTTAAGACATTTTCCACAGATGACATGGATCCATAGAAAGTAGTACGGATTTAATACTGACTATGTCGCTTTCTCCCCCTTGCCCCTTCTCCGTCCACCCCTCACCTATCTCTTCAGAAGAACGAGTGTTTGCGTATAAAGATCCTAGGGGACTGTTACTACTGTGTTTCCGGTCTGCCAGACCCCATCCCAACCCACGCCAAGAACTGTGTTCAGATGGGTCTCGACATGTGCACAGCCATCAAGTCTGTCGGCCATTATCGATCAGTCAATCTGCTTCATCTCAATATAGCAGTTATTCAGTATTTGTTAATTGGCAGACCCCAAGGCCATGGCATAGTAGGGATCCTAATTAACAAATAACGAGTGTATTCATTCACATTACGGTTTTAAAATAAATAAAGAATGAATGAATGCTTCCATGTTATGTAATATTTGTAAATGAGAATGTGTGCCTCTCTGGAACTTCAGTTCCATGCTACTTCTTCTAACTGTGTCATGTATCTTTGCAGCAAAGTACGGGAGGCCACAGGTGTGGAGATCAGCATGAGAGTGGGCGTGCACTCCGGCAATGTTCTCTGCGGCGTGATAGGTCTACAGAAGTGGCAATATGACGTCTGGTCACATGATGTGACGTTGGCCAATCACATGGAGTCCGGGGGTTTGCCAGGGTAAGGTATCAGGAAAGCTTACAAGAGATGTGTATGGATGTTACTTTCAGAGTGCCAAACTCTACCAATCATTCATAAACGTCTCATGTAAAATAGTTGTGACTGTCCATCCACAATGTTATCCAATGCAGGCGTGTTCACATCACAGAGGAGACCCTGGGAAATTTAGATGGGGCGTACCAAGTGGAAGACACTGATGGGGGGAGCAGAGACTCCATGCTATTAGGGAGGAAAACTTATCTGGTAATCGACCCCCATGAGGAACGCACCAGTGCCAGGAAGAAGGAACTGGTGCGTGAAAACTGCAGCAAAACGAGATTTCTTGTATATGCCTGTGTGTTTACATTTTTGAGATGGCTTCTTTTGAAAAAAAAAAAATTGTTATTTGTACATTTGTCGGCACGTGCCCCTGATCTGTGGGTTTATTCTAGACAAAGAATCTGGTGGTCCAATATCCTAGGCAGCGAGCCTCAGTGAGGATGTCCCAGTACCTGCAGTCTTGGCAGACCATTTGCCCCTTCTCTGACCTCAGAAACCCTGAGATCATACCAACGATCAGCGCCAGAACTAACCAACCGCAGCTGTTTGCAGTGAGTAACGTGTCTGTTTCTGTCACTAGAATGAAACAGAGAGGAAGAGGCTTAGCTGGACTTGTTTTCAAAACGTTTGCCTTAATGAACATGACCCTGTTAGCACTGTCTAGGTTCTTTCGTTCTTTCAAAATGTCAGAATCACCCACACAAACTAACTTATGTACCACATCCTTTATCTTCCGTCACTCTGTTTTATCTTCTTTCAATCTACCGGAATTATGTGAGTTTGTAGTGAATTGTAACTTTGTGTTTTATTTGTAGGATGCTCAGCCTACACACTCCGAAGTCAACAGGTAAAAGCAGCTTTTTACATTTTTTTTCTCACATTGTTACAATAGTGTAGTTTTAGTAAATTAATAAAAAATGGAATATCCTCCCCTAGTGGTGATCAGGTCCTGGACGACAACCTAAGTGGATCCATCAATACCATCAGTTCCGAGGGGTGAGTGTTTTTCCACATCTGTAAGAGGTTTGCACTGCGTTCTTCTAATTGCTAAACATCTCGTCCCCACCATTCTTCTATGGCAGCCGGAGGACAAAGAAGCTGAACTGTCTGACACTGTTATTCAATGACCTGAACCTGGAGAAACAGGTTGGGCTCCGGCGACACATTTCTTACGTTTGTTTCTTCTGGCTATTTGATGTTTTCTTTGACATTTTTGCCAGTTTTGTTTGATTAATTACGCATGGTAGCATAGCACAGTGTGCTGTCTGTCTGGTTCTTTATATAACATTTTTACTGGGTGTGAAGTCAGTTGTATAGTTTTTTCAGATCTTAAAGTTTTCTCCCGATTTTGCTGTGTCATACACTTAGTTTATGATTAATTACATTTTTCTTGCCATCAGTCTAAACACCCCATGATGTCAAAGCTAAAACACGTTTTTAGAAACTTGACATGATGCCCAAAATGAAGCTCAGTGTCCTTATTTCATTGAGATGTTTCTAGAATTTAACAGTACCTATGGAAAATTCAATTGATTGGACATGACACACATGTCTACATCAGGTCCCACAGTTTACAGTGCATGTCAGTGCACATTTTAAAATATTTTTCAAATCACTTTTGCTTTGTCATTGTAATGTTTTGTGTGTAGACTTCTGTAAAAAAAAAAAAAGAGAATCAGATGCAAATTACGTCAATAACTACAAAATATGAGGGAATTGAAGGGGTCTGAATATGTTCCAAACTGGACTATATAACCTAAAGTGTTTCAATAACTCATGGCACAGTAAAATAAGTAAATATCTTTAGCAGGGAAGTGTACATGCTATGACAGAGTGTGTTTTTTGTTTTCTTTTTTGGTGTGTTGGTTGTCATTGTGTGTTATATTTGGTGTGTTTGTTGTCATTGTGTGTTATGTTTGGTGTGTTGTTGTCATTGTGTGTTATGTTTGGTGTGTTGTTGTCATTATGTGTTATGTTTGGTGTGTTTGTTGTCATTGCGTGTTATGTTTGGTGTGTTTGTTGTCATTGCGTGTTATGTTTGGTGTGTTGTTGTCATTGCGTGTTATGTTTGGTGTGTTTGTTGTCATTGTGTGTTATGTTTGGTGTGTTGTCGTCATTGTGTGTTATGTTTGGTGTGTTCTTGTCATTGTGTGTTATGTTTGGTGTGTTTGTTGTGGCAGTGGTGCGTTTTTTGCTAATTGGTTGTTTTGTGTGATGATGTAGTCTACTGCTGTTGTCTCTTTTGTGTGCTTGTTGCAGTTTCATCTCTCAGAGGTCAATGGTCTACACCGATCAGTAGGCTGCCTGGTTCTCATCTTCGTGTGTCTGTTTACAGTCCAAATGCTTGTCTCCATTAGGTGAGTTATATCACAACATGTGTGTGAGGTATAAATCCCACCCACGCACACATACTCTATACACGCACGCACGGTATACTGTAAATGCAAATGCCAACTGTAAATGGGAGCTAAACAGCTTCATAACACAAACTACAACCACAAACCACATCCAGATGAAGGCATGTTGCTTCTTGTCCTCTCTCTCCCAGGAACTTTGCCATGGCTGTGTCGTACGGAGTCACTTTTCCTGTTCTGGTGCTACTTCTCACGTTGTTCTCCACCAGTCTCCTCGAGGTAATCTTGGAACCGCAACCACGGGCTTGTTTAGGGATCAGGCTGCCTATTAGATCACGACACAGAGAAGAACATTGCATGTTCAGGGGTGTCAAACCGGTTCCACGGAGGGCCGAGTGTCTGCAGGTTTTTGTTTTCTCCTGTTAATTGGTTCTCAGTTCAGACCTAAACAACCAGTTGAGGGTCGACCTAACCAATTAGTGACATAATTAATCAGTCAAGTACAAGGTGAGAGTGAAAACCTGCAGACACTAGGGCCCGGTTTGACACCCCTGCCCTAAAGTATCTGCCCTTCCTGTCACACCGTAACTGCCTTGGGTATCGAAGAGTCGTAGTTCTGATATTAGGGAGTCTGGGCCATGCTCACAGGCAGGAAGCATGCCGCCCTTTATACTACAGGCATGATGAAAAACCAAACATCTGAGGTAACAGTCTGTGTCAGTAGTAGGCAGGCCTTTAACCCGCCCGGTGTTTGAACACCCACATTCTCTGTATTGTTTGAGTTTTTTGGAAGTTAACGTGACTGCTAGACTCAAACAATGCACTTCCTTGTTTCCAGAAATATCAGTCCAAAATGCCTCTTAGTGTGCAGTGGGTGTCAACGCTGTCGCAGAAAGTGGCCACCAGGGCGGCGCTACGTCTAATACTGGTCTGCCTCTTACTACTCATAACTCTGCTAATGGCCATACTGAACTTTGTGAGTCAGCACACACATATACATTCCCATATATTCATTGACATATATGAATACTCATTGTGACATATATCAACAGTCATTCACATATATGAATAGGGTACGCCCAAAAGCAAATCTTAACCCATTGTGTTTTTTTACCACCTAGTTTTTTTTACCTGGAAACAACTGTACCTCCATAAACAACAACAGAACAGAACTACAGAACCTCAACCTGTACACCGTCCCTGTGAGTACCTCAACCGACAATAAATCAACCCCACGCCTAATCAATCGACCGATCGACCAGACAGTCAATCAACCAACACACCAACGTTCCTGTTTCTCTCTCTCTCTCTTTCTCTCTCCATGCCTGTCTCCCTACAGTATTACCTGTACTGCTGTCTTCTAGCCATGTTGGGTGTGGTGGTGTTTATGACGACGTGCCTGTCCGCTAAGGTGGTGCTCCTCACCCTGGCTGTGGTGGTCTACCTCGCCCTCTTCCTCTACGTCTACGCCCCCCGCTCTGACTGCTACATGGCGCTGCTCTACGACGACGCCAAGTAAGGACCCGCACGCTCCCCTCTAACCTTCAGATAGGATTCAAACTCTGCATTGGCCTTTACGGCCGGCCGATCCGGAGCAGTACCGTAGTCATTTAGGACTCGCTGTCTGGCCTCAGACAAAAGGCTGGAAACTCTAATGACCTGGGTCGAGCCAGGGTGTCTGCACGCGTGTTTGAATGTTTAAAGAGTAAGTACATGGTGAAATGGCATAGGGAAGAAAGATGAGGGGAAAGGGAAACGTGTGTGTGCATATATGTGTGTGTGTGTATGTACTATACTTTTGAAAGCAGAAGTCCACACAAATTGAACAGTTGCAAATATGATTAAGTAGTACAAGGTCCATGAAACTGTAGCCTACCTCCCTGGGCGCTGGTGCAAGAGGAAACATTTACCCCAGATTGAACAGAAGGAAAGTGTGAATGGTAGAATAAAAAACAAGGATTACTGACAAAGAGTTTCTAGCTGAAGGTATGTCAGTTTCAGATCGCACCATGGCTCCATGGAAGAAAACCCTGGTGAAAAATATTAAAAAGACTGGAATTTGCTAAAATGCATATTATAGCAAGTGACAATCCTTCAGAGAAAATGTATTTTGGACAGATGAGTCCAAACTGTAGCTTTTTGGCAAGTCACATTTGGTCAATGTTTGCAAACAATTAACCTTTGAAAGAAAATAACACTATACCTACAGTGAAACACAGAGGAGGTTAGGTATTGAGGTTTCTTTGCTGCTTCTGGCACAGGGACACTTGAATCTCTACCGGGCACAATGAAATCTCAAGACTAGCAAGGCATTCTGGAGCGAAACTTACAGCCCAGTGTCAGAAAGCTCTGTCTCAAACTTGCAGTCTGGAGAAGACACCCATCAAACTTGAAACAGCTGGAGCAGTTTGCTCAGGAGGGGTCAAATTACCTGTTAACAGGTGACGTCTCAATGAGCGTTACAGAAAATAGCACATTTGATAGCACTGATTGTCTCGAAAGGTTGTGCAACAAACACTAGGTTGAGGGGTCCCATAATTTTGGTCCATGCCATTTTCGTTTGTTTCATTATTTACATTAGTATGTTAAATAGAAAATAAAAAGCTAATTTCTATTAAATATAGAATAAACAATGGGTGACGTCAATTACTTTTGTCAGTTATTTCAGATAAATCTGTGCATTCTTTTTTTTGTGGACGGGTACCAACAGATTTGATCAAGTCTGTATATATACATATACTCTAATCAGCCAAAACATTATGACTAGCTGTCTAATATTATGTAGGTCCCACTTTTGCTGCAAAAACAGCCCCGACCCATCGAGTCATGGACTCTACCAGACCTAAGAAGGTGTGCTGTGATATCTGACACCAAGACGTTAGCATCAGATCCTTCATGTCCTGAAAGTTGCGAGGTGGGGCCTCCATGGATCGGATTTGTTTGTCCAGCACATCCCACAAATGCTTGATTGGATTGAGATCTGGGGAATTTGCAGGCCAAGTCAACACCTTGAACTTGTTGTTGGGTTTCCTCAAACCATTCCTAAGACATTTTTGCTTTGTGGCAGAGCACATTATCCTGCTGAAAGAGACCAATGCCATCAGGGAATATTGTTTCCATGAAAGGGGGACATGGTCTGCAACCATGCTTAGGTAGGTGATACGTGTCAAAGTAACATGAATGGCAGGACCCAAGGTTTCCCAACATTACCTAAAGCATCACACTGCCTCAGCCAGCTTTCTTCCCATAGTGCATCCTGGTACCATGTGTTCTCCAGGTTAGCAACACACACGCACCCGGCCATCCACGTGATGTGAAAGAAGACATCGTTCATCAGACCAGGCTACCTTCTTCCATTGCCCTGGGTCTAGTTCCGATGCTCACGTGACCATTGTAGGTGCTTTCGGAAGTGAACAGGGGTCAGCATGGGCATCCTGACTGGTCTGTGGTTACGTAGACCCATACGCAACAAACTGGGATGCACTGTGTGTTCTGACACCTTTCTATCAGAACCAGCTACAGTAGCTTGTCTGTTGGATGGGACCACTTGGGCAGCCTGAGTTCCCCACGTGCATCAATGAGCCTCGGCCGCCCATGACCCTGTCGCCGGTTCACCCCTCTTCCTTCCTTGGACCACTTGTGCCAGCCTGAGTTCCCCACGTGCATCAATGAGCCTCGGCCGCCCATGACCCTGTCGCCGGTTCACCACTTTTCCTTCCTCGGACCACTTGGGCCAGCCTGAGTTCCCCACGTGCATCAATGAGCCTCGGCCGCCCATGACCCTGTCGCCGGTTCACCCCTCTTCCTTCCTTGGACCACTTTTGAGACCAGGAACACCCCACAAGATGTGCAGTTTTGGAGATGTCATCTAGCCGTCTCTATCTGACTCAAGGGTTAAGTCTAAGATGAGTTAGTAATATTTTAAAAGGGGAATACACTTTGTTCTGGAACAAATCATTGTAGGTTAAAGCATAGTAAAACAGGTGTGTGTGTTCCAACAGGCCCGGAGTCCTAAAGGAGCCAAAGATCATGGCTGGAGTTTGGCTGTTTATCTTCTACATTACTTGCCTTGTAATGGCACGACAGGTAACGTCTGCCTGGGTACATACGTGGGTGCTTCACGTTGATGTTTTCGTGCATGTGTGTGCTTTTATATGACCTCTGTTTAACAAAACTTGCGTGTGTCAGGACGAGCTAGGCTGCCGTGTGGAGTTCCTGCTCGAGCAACGTTTCAAAACCGAAAACGATGAGATGGAGACCATGTGCAACATCAACGAACTACTCCTGCATAATGTGCTGCCTCTTCATGTAGCGTCGCTATTCATGGGCAAGGCCATACACAATCAGGTGAAGAAGACTTGCGTGTGTGTGTCGCACTTGTTTGAGTACCAGTCCATCCATTAGTTACGCTTGTTCATGTGCTTATGAAGGGACGTTGCCTTCTTTGTGCGTACTTTGTGCGTTTTCCCGCCACGCGATGCAGCCCTGATGTAATGCGACCGCGTCTTCTGTTACAGGACCTGTACAGCCAGTCGTGCGAATCGGTGTGTGTTATGTTCGCCTCGGTGCCTCAGTTTAAAGAGTACTACAACGAGTGCAGCTCGAACAGCAACGGTCTGGAATGTCTACGTTTTCTCAACGAGATAATCTCGGACTTCGACGAGGTGCGAACGCGGCACACAATTGCCCCACCCGTGGGGGCCATGGTCGAAGGATGGGCATGAGGAGCTATTTCGGGCCGTTACCAAAACGCTAAACGTTTTTCCCCCCTCAACCTTTACAGCTTCTCTCTAAGCCGAAGTTCTCTTCCGTGGAGAAGATAAAGACCATTGGCAGTACCTACATGGCCGCCACTGGACTGACCAATCCTGCTCTGGGGGAGGAGCCAAAGGTTGGCGGCCTGCCTGTGCTGATTCTGACTGAAATGTTGTCAATAGCCTGGTCCGGGCACCAGGATGAACGCTCCGCCCCCCCCCATCGATTCTTATTGAAGGTTCTCTGTCTCCCCCCACCCGCAGGAAGGTGAGGCATCTTACAACCATATACGCAGCATGGTGGAGTTTGCCATCGCTCTAAAGAACAACCTGGTGGCCCTCAACCAAGACTCCTTCAATACCTTCAAGCTGCGCATCGGTGAGTCTGTGTGTTTATCTGTGTGTATCTATTTGTCTGTCTGATTATCTGTCTGCTTTTCTGTCTGTTTCTCCAACAGTTTTGGTTACTGCATATTTAAAGGTAGGAGTTGGCAAAGACGTGGGTAGCAATAGGCAGGGCCGGATCATTTGTTGTCGCTTAGGGCCCCGGTCTACTAGGGGGCCCCGGACCGCTTGAGAGCCTTGCCCGCTAGGGGAGAAAAGCCCCAAATAAAATTGTATTCAGGGCCGCCAAAAGGCTAGTGCCGACACAGGAGACAGGAGACAGGCATGACAACAGCGTTCCATTCTTGTAACTGATAGTCATCTAACAGAGCAGCTTAGGATAACTAGCAATGCAAATAGAGAGTAGAGAGCTTTGAAGATTTAGGATAATAAATCTGGTAAATTTGGATAATTTATTAGGCTGGTTTAATTATCAATAAGGTTGCAGGCAACTATAGGTTGCTCCTAATAATTGCTGGTTCTAATTTGTGAGACAACAATGCGAAGAGCTGCATTTGAGCCACTTAACTCAAACTTCTCATCTAAGTCTGGCAACGTGGTCTAAGGTACTGCATCATAATGTTACTTTACAACCTGAGTGGGAGCCCTGGCGATGGTGTTAGGCAGCTTTGTCCAGGAGTCCCATCAGGATGGTGTACATTGGGCCAGCACCATCTGCAGGTGGAAGGAGAGATAGCAAGCAGACATGTCTTCAATTATCCAGAAAACTGTAAACGTTTCTGCATTGACATGCGGTCATAACTGCAGTTTGTAGATTTCTGGAATTTACAACAACAATTTCATACATTGATCTACTAACATCTCTAGAATACCTTACTTAACTCCCCTCTTTCTTCATCTGTTTCTTCACCTTTTCTAGGGATAAACCATGGTCCCGTGATTGCAGGGGTGATTGGAGCCAACAAGCCGCAGTATGATATCTGGGGGAACTCTGTTAACGTAGCCAGTAGAATGGACAGCACTGGAGTATTGGATAAGATCCAGGTGAGGGAGAGAGGGGGAGGAACAGATAGAAGAGACAAACAGGGAGATACAGACAGACATACATACATAAAAAAGAAAGACATACATACAAAAAGAAAGACAGACAGATAGACATACATACATACAAAAAGAAAGACAGACAGATAGACATACATACAAAAAGAGAGACAGACAGATAGACATACATACAAAAAGAGAGACAGACAGATAGACATACATACAAAAAGAGAGACAGACAGATAGACATACATACAAAAAGAGAGACAGACAGATAGACATACATACACAAAGAGAGACAGACAGATAGACATACATACAAAAAGAGAGACAGACAGATAGACATACATACAAAAAGAGAGACA